>JAQFYM010000380.1:0-72646 GCA_034694785.1 Agrenia bidenticulata
TAGGACCACCCCCTGACCCTGGGGGAGAGGTTAAAAACTTCTCTTTATGCCCCGCATGTGCGGCACATCATTTTGAAAGTTTTATTAATAGCTATTTAACTGTGTCAAACAATTTGTTGTAGGACCACCCCCTGACCTTGGGGGAGATGTCAAATACTTCTCTTTATGCCCTTTTACAACACTTTGGTATACCCGTTTTGTAATGGTTTATTTACTGATGTGTTTGTGTAGTGACAAAAAATATATAGGTAATTAACAGTTAAAAATATATTATTTTTTTGTACTAATTTTCAGAGATTATCTTCTAAACTAATTATCTTTATAATAAAATTAATTTTGAGTCATCAATCGTACGGCGGAATAGTTTCCGATGGCGAAATAGTCATACCGACATAATAACTCCATGACTTCTAACCATGGAGATGAATCAGATCCTTAGAATTAGGTACAAGAATTTTATTATAAACTATAAGGAAATAACATGCATATTTAATTTGATTGACAATTCTTTTCTCTCTCTCTTATTTTGTAAAAAAAAACGGATGGAGTTAGTTTGAGAAAAATTTATAACTCACGTGACAGAATATTGTAAGGAAAGTATATTTAATATTCTATAATTGAAGAGGACTCTTTTGAAATCCCATTTTTCCACTTAGGGATTGATTCAGACCTCATTTCCTTGATTTCAAACTTGTTTACAAAATCTCCAAAGTTTTGAGTAGTGCTTCTGAGATTTTTTCGTGAATTTTGAAAGTCATGTCCAATGCCATATCAATGTAAATAAAGAGGCTGACAAAGCATTCTCTAGAGATGAAGACAATCAAAGTTTGATAAGATTTTACATAGTAGAATACTAAAAAGAGATCACCATACAAAGAGAGCCAGCAGAGACTATACGGTTGACTGAGATCATTAACATTAATGAAGTGTCTAAACCTTTATTTAATATTTCTCGGTGGTAATACAACTCCCGGATTCAAGAGAGAACATTATAGAATGGAATTATGGGTAATTATTCCTTGTCGTCAACTTTCATATTCTCATTCCTTGTTATCTCATTTGCATTAACACCCTCTGATGCACTTGTACTTGTTAAAACAGAGAGAGTCACTGTAATAATGAGAAATCTTTTGTCTTTATCCTTTGTTTCCCCCCAGATTTCCTCACAAGAACTCTAAAAAGGCTCAGGTGTGTCTGTTATTTATGCTCAACAATGATAATTCAATCATAATTCTTGCAACAGAATTCTTCTACAACTTATTTTGACAAAGTATTAATTCCATTAACAATATTTGTGAATGCTGACTGCATCCGTCTGTAATTATTTGAGTAATTGCCTCTGTTGTAAAGTTGTACACTCTACTCTTCTTCCACAGAATTAAGTATTAAGTTGTGATGGCCCCGTGTTGACCCATTAGGACAACTGAGATCAAAGTAAATTTCTTCCAACCCCCCCCCCCCATGAAAAGAAAACGTAGAGAAGGACAATGTTGTTTTCCTTTAAATTGGGAAACATAAGTGAGACAAGACAGAAGGAGACCACCCCGACTGTTAGTGTAAACAAGGAGTGGAGACCCGAAAATACATCATCTCTTATCCACGCATTATAAGTACAAGACTCTTTTTCCTATAGAAAAAATATCACACACACCCAAGACACAGAGATCACACACAGATCACAAATGCAGATGCTCCCCATACACTTTCCCCTCTGAAAAAGGCCCCAAAAATGTGAACAACTCTAAAAGACATCTCATACAAGAGTTGTAAAGTGTAGGTGTGTGGAAAATGGTTCTACGTAGGACAAGGCATACTGCGACGGAGATTTCCAACCGGGGCTTATTATAAAGTACAGAAGCTCTGATTTATTCACTCGAGAATCGAGGAGACAAGGGACACTGGCCAAAAATAATATAACCCCACTCACTATATACACAGTTAGCAAGTATGAGTCTGAGTTTTGAATATGCGACAGGGGATGTATAAGAGACCTTTGAGCTTTGAGATTTTTTTGTGTAAGAAAATTCGGGGGAAATTCGGGGATTTTTTATGTATGGCATGTATGCAGCGGAAATTTAGGACAGAGGGTCTTTTCATCAAGAGTTGGATCATGGACCATGGACCATGGACCATCTCTCCTGTGTTTTTCAGAGAGATGTTAGTCGGGCTAAGATGTTGAGTTGACGACTTGACTTCCGAAAGGATAAAAAAAAGTGTGAAGATCGTCACCCATCGCTCTGGTGAAATTGTTAATAGCTTTCCCAGACCCGTGACACACACTGCTAGAAATGAAGGCGGAGGCTGGGATGATTTTTTGGCACTTTTTTGGTCACATGTAGTTATTTATGGAACCAGGTTGGAGAGAGATTTTTGGGATCCATTTTGAGCTCCCAGTCTCAATGTTTTAAAAAGCTTAGCACAGTTTGTTGTAAGTCAGAGGGTTTGGATTTTGGAAATGCTTCAAGGCACTGAGGTTAAGTGTTGATTAGGATATTTGGAATTAGAGATGAGACCCTAGTGGGTTTCTGGTAGTCTTGCGGCTGATGAGATTTATTACTTGACCAGTTTTGGATGATTTTTTGAATGAAAAAGATGTTCTTGATCGCGTCTCCTTTGCCAGGTCAAATAGTGAGTCGAGTTTTAAATTGAAAGTATACCAATTTGATAATGATAGATAATTTTTGAGCCGCATTCCCCTGTGTAAGGATCATCATGGGTCTTGGTCGGTAGGGTTTTTGAGTAGTGTTCTTTTTCTATAATTATTAAAACGTATGGAGAGATTCGGTGGATAATTCCTGTAATGTTTTTTAGTATGTATCCTCATCATCATCATCATCGTCCTGGTGTATAGGGTTAGCTTTATGATCACTATATGACGGATTAAGGATAATATATAAGGAGAGTGGACGATGAGAGAGCTTCATTCAAATGTGTACAAAAGGGAATCTTCCTCTTGCATACAAATTACATAAGGAATTTTAAATATTAAAAAAACAGCCCTATCGACCAATTGTATCTGTGGGCTGGTTGTTGGTAGTAAGGATCATGGATCATCCTGAGGTTCTCTAGATTCTGACCAAGTGTCCTATTCAAGCTAGTAGAATGGATCATTATTGTAATTGTATAATACTTACTTGATGATTAATCTGGTCATAATATCCCAGACCCTTTTTATCATTAAACCTTGAGGTCAGGTCATGTCATGTCATTTTCTAAAAGGGTAGAGATGGATTTAGGCTTTGGGGCATGGGACCAACTGTTAATAAGAGAGGAGGAAGCAGGGCTCTGTCTGTGTAGGAAATCAGTTGATAGGATCACGGCATGATATCCAGTAATGGGTTATTATGGGTAGCTGTTACTATTATGGTTGTGAGAGAGTATGGATGTGTATATATATAATATTTTAGTATTAGTGGAATTGAGTCAGTCGGGCTTGTAGAAGCCAAGAGGGTCACAACTCAAAAAGAGGAAGGCCCAGAGGTAGGGAAAAAAAGAAGCATTTAATTTGTTTAAAAGAAGTTTTGTGAGATCCTCCTTTAGAGTTTTGGAACTCTCTCGGGTCTCGAGTCTCGAGTCTCTTGAATCTAAGTCAGATGGATGAGTTAAGGGATGGGAAATGACTAGTTTCTGGAATTAAAAGAGGGTTGAGAGGTACAAGGGGCTCATGTTGTATTAATTTTTTTGTAAATATATCTGTGCTCTACAATTTGGAGTTTACCTCAGAGCTCCGCATTTCTCTGTTGACCATGTTCACCAAGAGCCGTAGGAAGAGAGTTGGGATGTAAGTAACTGAAGGTATTTGAAAGTTTTTGAAACCTGAAGATACGAAAAAAATCTTGAGCAAAGCCCCGGTATCTACTTGTCTCTCTGGGCTTTATAAAGTTGGTGAGGATGGGTATTGGTGCTGTAGTAATTGGTCCAAGCTGGCCAAACCGGTTTCCACTACCTCCATCACACCAAGATGGAAAGGCACCTTTTCGGCTGTTTTTTCTTATCTATATATCCTGACGGAATTGTAATTGTAATTGTAATATGTATCATGTATATATATATTAGAAAATGTTCGTATTGGCCAGGGTGGGTAATAATATTAATGGCTCTAGTCCTTGCTGACAATCATGGGGATGTATGAGAGAGAGAGAGTCCAAGTTGGAACTAGAACTGCTTTTGAGTTAGACTACCCCAACATAGTGTATTTAGTAGTAGTAGTATCGTCATTATCATTATCAGCATGATCAGGCTAATCAGGAGCTCTGATACTAATTACTTCAGCCATGTTATCTAGCTCTTTGGTGTGTATCCTCTGGGTTTTTTTCGGAGCTATTGTACATTGTAGTTTGTAGTAGTGGAGGGGAATTGATTCGAGAGTATTTGTCGGAAGGTTCATTAATGATTTGGACTTGGACTGTCTGGGGTTGACTTTACTTGGGGGTTCTGATTTTTTCGATGATGTGTGGGTTTGATGATTAGGATTTTAGAATGTTGGTGGTGGTGGTTATTGGGGCTTTTGTATAGGTTAGGCTGTTACTGGTGAATCGGGATTATGTCTGGTATGAAAATTTAATCTGCCGGATCGGATTTTTGAAATTTTCCCTTGATTCAAAACCGTACCAAATTAAAAATCCATTCCGATCCTAAATGTGACAGATTTTATCAGATTGATAAATTCAGCAATCCAATCCGGAAAAATCCTGCAGATTTGACAAACCAAAGTAATGACTATGAGGCTGGAGTAAGTACATGTAGATATTTAATAAGAGGTGAGAAGTTTTGAATAATTTTTAAAGGAGGAATTAACACCCTACTGGGTATCTCTAGTTGTTTGAATGACACTTTGGTTAGTCAGCCTATGAATGACAACTACTTGTAGTAGAGTAGAGTGTGTTGGACTCTCTCTCATACAAGACATGACACTAGACATTTGTATGTCTGTCCGTATTTTTTGTATCCCTCTTTGAATTGTACGTATTAAAGTATTAGATAAGATGATAGTATAGAAGAAGCTTTAGGTTATTCGCTAGTCATCCTCCTCTTGACTGTCTTGACTATGTCCAAGTCATGATCATAATAATCCCCACCTGACCAAAATGAGAGAATAAGATGATGAGATGATACAAGTGGGGAGTTGGTAATAAGGATAGGCTATTTAGGGCTGGACAGGCTGGAAGAAGAAGTGATTGAAGATGATGATGAGATCTCTTGGTCATACTGCCTTGTGTGTCTACCCCTTTGACTATTTGAATGGCCAGACGTTCACGTTCCCTTTTCATAGGGCAGGCCAAGAGGGCAGGTATTTTCAAGATCCTGTCTAACTTGTCACAAATGTCCAATAAATTCCTACCTTCCCTTCCAACCATCATCGTCTCATCTCTTGATGATCATCATGATGATGACCAAAAAAGTGGCATTGTTTTCCCTCCCTTGTCTCTTGTGTTATTATATATATTAGAGCTGGGAAGAGAAGAGATTGTGGTTGTATCCCCTCAAGTGTAATGTACAGAGAGGTGGTGGTGGTGGTGGTATGTAAGTATGTAACTAACTAACTTGGCTCTCAAGGGCTTTTCGCTCGTGATTGTTCATTTGTTTTTAGCCCTCGTGGCAATGGATAGTTTGTATGGTGTTTGTGTGTGTTTATGATTAGTTGTAAATTATCTGCACTTTATTGTCGTATCATTTTTTATTTTTTACATAAGGAGTTGGCTGACTTTTGACAGTTGGGTGTTTTATAAAGGAGAGTTGGCTTTGGCTTGCTTTTGATTTGGAGGAATTAGAGGTTTTGGATTGTTGAAGAAACAGGTGGTATTTTACTATTGTGTGGATTTGTACGATTTTTATTTCCTATGGGGTTTTGATGGAGTTTTCTAAAAGTTGTGGAATGAGATTTTGTTTGTGCTGGTTGATATTGACACTGTTGGGTATTTTTTTAAAACTTTGTATTAGCCCTAAATTAGTCAGATGGCAATATTTAAAATAATTCGTCCAGATCCACATATTATAAACAGAAATACCGACTACTTACTATGTTTTCGAAAATGGAAACTATAATAGAATTAGTTTAGTTAATAAACTTATAATTTAGAAAATAGTAAATGCAAGAGGAGTTCAATTCTCATATAAAATGTTATAGAACAAGCTAAAAAGATTTACCCCCTTTTATTACATGCTATGATAAAAAATATACACTTTTCCCGATAATCCACCTAATAGGAAATGACACGGAAAAAATGTATTGTGTTATAGAAATACGCACATGTGCGAACACATTCTTTTACATTATTTTCCCCGCTACAATATAAATTACAGCGTTTCTTTAAAAAATCTTAAATGATTTTTTTTAAATACTATTTGTATTTCCCTTCAGAACAAGTGCGTGTGTTATATTCTCTAAACTCATATGGCCTAACTACATATATATATAAGAGTATTCAATGTATGGGAAAAAAAGATTGGGATCCTCTGGATATCATCACGAAAGGGGATATATTATTTTTATTACATATGATTATCATGAAGAAGTTGGGTAGTGGTAGTTGGTAGTATTATTAGTAGTATCAGTAGTAGGTAAAATAAAATATAAGAAGCTCAAGGCATAAAGTCCTCATAATTCCACCAGTCTCCCAAGTAGAGTGGATCACCCTTATAAGTAATGGTAATAGCCATAGAACTATATAATTCAGCATGTATCTGGAATCTCTAAGCTCTTGTAGTTCTTAATAGACTTGCCTGGGAGTCAATTGCTTGGAAGCTCGGAGACTCTTCTTCTGGACCCGAGTGGATTATATTATGGAGATTTTTTATCCATTCTTGTAAGGAGATAAAAAAAACTAAGGAGAGAGGTTTGACGGTCTCAAAATAGTAAATCAGACAAGGGGGAGGAGTGGCATCTCATTTATTATGCATGGGATAAACTCTTGGGAGAAAGAGAGCCAGGGACGTTTTTAATACTGAGCTTGTATAAATGTCCACGGGCTTTTGTCTTTTTTTTAAGTAGGGCTGGGGATAAGGGGACGGTGGTGGGGGGTTTTATTTTGGATGTAATTTTTCAGGACAGCAAGGACTTTTTAAATTTTAGATCGATTATTTCTAATATTTACCAAGAGTTCTTTACAATATTTTAGATCACAATGGTAATTAATTCGTTTAGAGTAAGACATTCAAAATAACTTGGAATCTTATTGATTGAGTTTTATTGTGATTCTAACCATTACAGAATATGACTTAGTGTGTTTACAATTAATTTTACATTTACAAAAATAAGATGGAGAAAGACTTTATTTAAAATTGTGAACCTAGATATGTTGCTCGACAAGTCCAGGATATGTCTTTGTATTGATTAGGTCATAGTCACAGTACTCGTAATAGTTGATAGAAGATATACATAAGAGTTTTAAATACTTGGACAAGAGGAGAGAGTATTTTTTTATTTCTTCTCCAGGCCAAATAGAAAAGAGTTGAGTTCATTGTTTAGTATTGTTGAATGTTGATACATTTATAGATAAAAGAAAGGGTTATTATTATAGATATAGTACTAATTCTTGTTGGTATATACAAATGTGAGGGATATATAGTGCGAGATTCATTTTCGAATCTCTCCTCCTAGTTATCATGTAACTGAGAGAGACAAGAGAGAGGATGACAAGGTAAAGAATCGAACCAAATTGATTGAAATCATTTTATTCCCATTCCCCCTTGTACTAAAAAATATTATATTAATAAATAAAAGCTTCTAATCCAGAGTCAATACTCACATGAGCTGCTCAAGATTTTTGCCCTGTTGGCTTTTGGAAGTTTGGAACTCTCAAAGGCGATCTGTGTTGTATTCTATTGAGCTTATTTTTTTGCTAATAAAGTATTTCACATTCAGACATCTCATCCCGTCTCGTCTCATCTCGTCTCTCTCTCTCCTCCGCCCTTTGTGTAGCGAGATCAAGTATTCAAGTGAGCACGGCCATTGTCCTCCTAAGCTCCCATTTTAATCACCGTGTCCTTCCTTTTTTTTCTCCTATTATTATTCTCCTCAAGAGGTTGAGATTGGACTTGGCCTTTTATGGACTGAGGTTTGAGGATTTTTTTTTATCCTTCAAATGCCAATTGGCAATATATAGGATTGGTGTCTTGGTAGCTGGTGGTGGTGGCCATGCCCCTTGTCATTGGATCAACATTTTTGAGAAAGGGTTAAAGTCATGGACTAGCTTTTATGAGTATGTGCTGATGATGATAATGGAGGTGGTGGTGGTGGTAGAGCGAATCCATTAGGAGACAGAGATTTTTTTTGAAATCCTCGGGGAATATTTAGTTCAAGTTTGGTTTTTTTGAAAATTTTCCTAGGTTTAGAATATGATTTAAATAAATATTACAAGCAAAAGACAAGGGGGGATAGGTTGTTGGAATTTGGAGGGCAAGTTTTTTAAACGATACTTGTAGTTTATTTGTTATCAGAGAGTCAATCAAGTCAAGTGAGATTGGGCTGGATTCTTAAGTAATTATCTATTACACAGAGAGGTTAGTTTTGGGGGTTAGGCCAAGTTGGGAAAAAAATCTAGGCCTACATCTCTAGTGATGCCGTCATCATCATGTTAACTAGAACTTGTAGTTCCTACTCTCATAAACTCTTGGTTACATCATTCATAGGAATTATAGAATTCCTGGAGAGAGCCCTTAGACGGGGCCCGCCCCTTTTTGAAATCACCCCCCCTTAGAGATTTAGTGGGTTGTAGTGGAAATGAATCGTAATTAGGTGACATCCCTTTGATCGTTTAGCCTAGAAGAGTTTTAAGGAGAGTAAGAGACAGGTCGATAATTTGTTTATGGCTGGCAGCTCGTTCCATGATGATTTTTTCTAAACCTATGGCATTCTTCCAGTGCTGATGATATTGGTTTTTTTTTTGAGAAGGGAAAATCAAAGGAAAATAGTTGTGAGATTTTTTTTTAAAGAAAAGATGCTAAAGTGTAGTGTATTTGGTCTATATAGGTAGGAAGTAGTTGAGGGAGGGAGTATGAGTGTTGTGTGTATGTATAAGATGAAGAAAGGGTTTATTTGGTGTTATTATTATTAATATTATTATTATATAAGAAGAAGCCAAGTCGTGAGATGCCCAAGGGATGTTTTCTACTTTGTTTTCCACGACCACGCCTTGGGTCTCACGAACATTAAGTACGATGACGAGGAGAGAGAGAGACGAGAACTTTGTAAGGGAACTCCTGGCTGGATGTGTCCAGTTTGTAGGGAGATGATTTTTTTAAAGGCACTAGCTTGGTGAGATTTAGATTTTTAATAAAAGCATTTCAAGGGATTGGCATATGGCAGGATCTTATAGAACTTGGAGTTTCGTACAAGGAGGATTTTGTATGATGGAATGACTTTATTTCAAGGTACTTGGGACACTTGGAAAGTTCCTTAAGAACCCGGTCTGGTGTGTATTACACTGTGTAAGGGCGGTGGTGGTCACTGGTGGTGGTGGAGACAGTTTTTGCATCCAGTCACGCCAAGAGAGTTTTGATAACAATTTGAACATGTCTTGCATGTCAACTATGACAGTCTATCACTTCACGACAACCAATAGGCCCTCATTATCCAGGCCCAGGCCCATCACGAACTTCTATAGGGTGTATGAAAAACATACCTCTCTCTATAACATCATAGCCTTATAAAACTGTATTATTCAAGATGCTAATACCAAAAAGTATGTAAAGGCTCTAGCTAACAACTATTTGACGGTCTTGATATTAAAAAAGAGTCCCGTCTTGATAAAAAAATTCATTGAACAACTGGCTCTTCGATTGTTGGCTCTTGGCTCTTTTTAAGGGCTAAAAATTACTATGGTGGATTAATAATTGTATGTAGACTGTAGACTCTTGATCCTTGATCCTTAAGAGAGTCCTTTGTTCATTGTTACTCCCTTTGTGAGAGAGACACCAGGGACTTTTTTTCATAGTGTAGACATATGTGACTCTTAACATTTTTTTTCATCATCCTCTTTTTAATACTTAAATCGTCTCACCTTTGGTAACCTTTGAGGAGCCGGTGGTGGTGGTGGTGCTATGATAGACTCACATGCTGGCTCTTGTTATTATTATGATTATTATCCATTTGAACTGCTATTGTCTACGACGGGGTCTCGAGAATAATATCTTGGGAATTAATAGAGGGTTGACCCTATAATAGGATCCCGTGGGCTCGGTCTCTTTTTTTCCTGCTTTCTTAAAAGTGTTGGATACTCTGAGGGTATGGAAATTGTCACGCACTTTAGGAGCACACCGGAAGTTCTTTGATAAAAATTATACTTCGTGTGATTAAATGTTAAATTATGGGTCATTTGAGTTTGAGGTGGCTTTTAGACTTAAACGCTTTTGAAAGGAATTGTGGAGGGGGACAGGTGACATCAAGGTGACTGAATTTCATATTGAAATTCAGAGACCGTCTCTGGTGGTGTGGGCTAAAAGCTTCGTGTGTCCATGTCACTCGATTCCGAGCTAATTCATTTTATATGGCAATTTTTCCGTGTTAATTATGGATTTGGGTCCAACAAAGGTTGGTCATCCCCGCCCAGGGTATAATTACTTGGGACTGCAGTATACAAAGGGTTGGACTTGGTCTTGGTAACATACCATGACCAGTGTGTCCATATCATCAAGGCGTATTTCATACATAAATACAGTTTCATAGATTTTTTTGGAATACTGTGAAGTCACTCCTGTGCTTTATGTTTGTGCTAATTGTAAGTGGTGAGCACTGTTCTGTGTATAACAAGTCAGGTGGGTTACTACTCTTACTACACTACAGGGTGTTGCGGTTGATGATGATATGGTATGTGTTATTTGTAAATTGGCTTGGGATGATACTAGAGGGATTTTATTACTTGTTATTTGTATATTTACATTGGAGAAGAATGGTGCGTGACATGGTTTGAGTGAGTCCAAGTCGTAGTAATAATTTTTTGGTCGTGATTGTGAGGAGAGTGATGAGGGATGTATTCAAGTGTGGATTTAATATTAGGAAAAAAAGAGGATATGGTCAGAGAGGGTTGAATGTATTTGTGGGAGTGACCCCAGTGGGTACAACAAGATGACCGAGGTCCCGCTCTCTCCTTGGCTTGGTCACGACAGAAACATATAGACCCGGTTGGGTAGGACACGACAAGGGCTAGTTGACTTTTGGTGATCCACCCATTTATTTCGAGGCTTGACGTTTGTCAACTTGTGAGCTGGCTTGTGGGCTTTTGGAGAGTGTCACTTATGGGCTTATCGCGTTTAGGAAAATGAGGGGTTTTTTGAAGCCTTTGCTATTTTCAAAGTGACCTGGCTCTGCTTATCTTGTAGTTTTTGGGAGAGAACGCAAACCCTCAATTATTGGTGGGGAATGATATGTGATTATAAAAGCGGGTAGTGTGGGTTCCTTGTGTCCCTTTGGAATTATAATGGAAGGATGTGTTTGCAAGTGGGATTTGATCCGATTTTATTTTTCCTTGTCGTTGATTTAATATGAATTAAATATTTTCTCGACTTTCTGGCTATAAAGGTTCATGTTCAAAAGTGTAGTACAGTTGCAGTGGGCAGTTGGGTTATTTTATATTTTATGGAGTTGGAAATTATTATTTAAGCTTGTAGGATTTTGCTCATGTTATTTTTTGAAAAATCTTTTTGATCTGGAGTCATATTTGACATGCCACTTGTGAAGCAAGTACAAACTACTTGTTTGGCAGTTGGGGTCTTTGGCTAGGGTGTAAAATATTATTTGCATAATGTTCTAGTATAATCTAAAATATGACCCTGTAGTATGCAATAGCTCACACTGCTTTTTCCCAAAGGATATCTCACGTCATCCACTTTGCGAAGCGGACAAGTCATCTTTATTCAAAGTCACAACTGATTTAATTTCAACTAGACTATATCCCGAGTGTGCAGGGTGTCCCGAAAGTAATAAACCTATTTTAGTCAGTAGTCTGAATATTTAAGAAGTTAATAGGGAGGTTGAGACACAGTGGTTTTTGACTCTTAATTCTGACTGACTCTTTGACTCTCAACATTGGTACAAACATTATCAGAACGCAAAAATCCCAGTATTGCAGCCTCCCTAATAGCTCGACAGGTGTGTGTGTGCTCTCAAGTAATTCACCCTGTATATGATAATGAGTAATTTTATTTTCTAGACATGTTGATCTCACACATCAAGATCACATGTCACTCGAGGATAGGGAGGACAATAGGACACCAAACTAAGAGAGAGAGACAGGAGACTTTTTTTTCTTTTTCTTAGATGGGAGAGTGTGAACGGAATGGTCTAATCAAAACTGGTGTGTTCAGGTTGGGCCTTTGGTAATATCACTTTTCACACCCTTGAAACTCTGTGGTGTATGCTACAGAAGTAGAACACATTTAGTAGGTGGTATTATTTAGCTGTAGTTTATGGTAAGGAATATTGTGTCGTTAGTGGAATTTTTGTGTGGACTCTCGGGTGACAACCCGACCGATTAGATCCTGATGAAATGACTGACAGTGGGGGCGGATATTTCTCCCTAGGCTCGAGACTTTTCCTAACTCTCTTGTATGCCTGCCTGCCTGTCTGTCCGTATGAAGTTTGGAGTAATGAGTTGTTGTAGGATGTAATTGGAGCTGTGGCTTTTGGTTATTTGGTTTAGAGTTGACTTTTGAATTGTATCAGAGGTTGTTAGTGGTTCTGGTGGTGGTCGTCGTCTTTCTTATATCACTGCAGTGGTACGAGTGGGTTGATGTTGAAATGGTATTGGATTTCGATACGGTTCATCCATAACTCTGTGTGTATCTAGATAGAGGGTTGATGATGAGGATATGTTTTTTTTTGATACATGACCAAGTTGTTGGGAGTAAATGTGTGTAAATTGAACTGTGGAGGTAACTAACAGGGATCCAAAATTGGAGAGCCTCCGTCATGCCAAAACCGTCAAGGGCTGAGAGCGTTTTTTAAATGGGATTGACTTTGACGATTATGTTGTGAATGTGTGGTTTGGTTAGGTAAGATGGTTTTTACATTTTGGGGTCATACTTTACACCTAAGGGGTTAGTGAAGGTGGTGGTGGTGACTTTTAAATCTTGAAAGCGCCCTTAGGTCTCTTAAGAAGTTTTGAAATCCTTTTGATAGACACCCGTGAAACAATATAACCAATGACGAAATGAAATTTGTCCGTCAAAGTCAAAGCTCTTCTCTCCTCTCTCTGTAGGGAGACGAAGGGAGAGTGACATATGTCAAGGGCCTTCTAAGCTTTTCCTGGATTTCTTTGAAAAATGACATTTTATCCCTACACATTGCACACTTTCAAATATTATAATATACGAAATTGATCCTTTGAAACTTTTAAGAAGACGTTTCTTTTACACTTAAGTAAGTAAACGCTTTTTGGTCACTCGAGATTTTTTGAGCTGGTGGGATACGCAAGCTTGGTTTTAATATGTTTTTAAACATAGGGACTTGTGGGCTTGAGATTTTTCTCACACGCCACAAAAGTCCAGGGAATAACACCCACTCGTGATTGTGCAGAGAGAAACCGCCTTCGTCCATATTTATTTCCAGGCTTGACACTCGATCTCTTCAAGTGTCATGTCACGTCAAGAGATCCCATGAGCCATGTTACCTCCACAACGCGTCCAACTCATTGGAAACTCGAGCCCTGTAGCCCATGCCACAGAATATCACAGTCCAATCCAATCCACCCACGCTCCTCGTTTTACTTGTTACCCAGACCAGGTGGGATTATCATAGGACATTTATAAGACCGATAAACGGGAAACAGCAGGTAGTACTAACCGGTACGATTTAGGAGAGCGGGTGTTTATCCGGTTTTTTTCCCGGCTTGTTTTGGGAACTGTGGAGATGGAGATTCCTAAAGGAACTTATGGCCCTGGGTAGTTTCGGGGGCTAATGGAAAAGCGATTATTAGGCCAAATGATGTAGTAGGAACATCTCTGGTAGTTTTTGTACAGGGGAAGCATAGGGAAAGTGGAGGAGGGTAGGGAGCTAAAAGACCCGACAGGGTACCTACTTGCGTGTACTATATCGTGTAGATTATAGTGGGACGGATATTATGCCTATCGGTATTGCAGTGTTTTTTCTGGCTATTACAAGAGTTGTTGTCGGGGTTGTTGGGACCCGGGTTTTTTTTCCTCCGAATTCTCCCAGGGCTGACAGACAGGAGAGCAATTGATTCCGTCACTCCAAATGTAATTGTGTGTGACACCAACACTTCGTCTTTTTTTTGTACCACCACCACCACCTCGTCCTCCTTGGCAGTGATAATACTTAACCCGGCTTTTTTTTACTGATCCGATTCCAATCTTGAATCTAGTAGTTTACTTTCTCCCCCTTGTTTGTAATATGGGAAGGTTGGATGGGGAGTTTGAATTACAACTTGGGCTGTTTTTTCTATCTGGAAAAGGATCATTTGGGGAGATACTGATTCCTGTGTACTTTTTGGTAAAGCTTCTTGGGGATTAGCTAATAGATTCCCCCACAATGTATCTTTGGTCTCACATATAGTTCAAAGTGTGAACCAATTGTTGAAAGAACGTTTTGAATGTTTTTAAACTTATTTTATCAATATTGGAAATTGGAATGCAAGTTTTATTAGAATTGCGGAACGATGTGTCTTGAAAGTAATGATCGCAATCGGTGTGGGCAAGAAATTGTTTAGAAACTGGACCTTATAATTCCCAATCTATCTATTACAATTTCGAATTAAACACAAAATGGCCCAAAAAATTTCCCGGCTTATAACCAAAGTGAATGAAATCAGAAATCTCTGTTACCTTCTAATCAAGCCGTCACTGTCAGTTACTGTGCAGTAGGTTGTAATTTCAGAAATACTATACAAACTCTTGTATAAATTCCTATTCTATAAAGACAGACATCCACAGAGCATGGACATAACTCTGCAATCAAGAAAAGTCCATCCATGTACCTATGCAAGGGGGACTTTCCCAGTTTTCAAAGACTTGATAAGTTCACAGAGAGAGAGTGAGAGCGAGGATTGAAAATGGCAATCCGTTTCACAAGACGTCCCTGTTCATTTAATTTGATATTAGGATCTAGTTTCTAGAGGACTATAAAGTAATAGCAGATTAGACTATGAGAGAGAGAGATCCATTGTTGGAAGAAGGGCAGAGTGAGTGAGTCGTCATAAAGAGATTAGGGAGTCTCGAGTCATGAATTAAAAACTGGGAGTGAATTAAACAGAGGAAAGTCAAAAGTAAAACACTCTTGCCAATCTCTCTCTCTCTTGGTTTATAGTCATGGAGAATTGTCTACAGGGTGGACGGAGTGGAGAGGGAATTAATTTACAGCTCTCAACACTCTCTCTGTACTAACTCCTCTCGAGTCTCGACTCACTTGAGGGAGTAGACAGGGCTGAGGGACTCTCTGAGACAATTCCCTGACTTTAATCAACTGTTGGGTAGACAGGGACTTTCTCCGTTCTCTATGCTTAGAGGTAGGTAAGGTAAGGTAGGAAGTTGAAGGGAGGATGAGATATGAGGGGGATTCATTGTCGAGTTTAGATGAGACAGCTCTTCTTGGGATTTGTGCAGATTTATTTGGTAGAGAAAAATTTATGGAGGATGGTGGGAGATATTTTCGAACTCGGGGTTTTAAACCGAGGGATTTTGTCCGGGCTGGAGAGATTTTTTGGGTTTTGGAAAGGATTTGAAATTCTGAAAGTTGTTTGGACTTGAAGAAACGGATTGAATTTTTGGTATTGGGGGATTGGATTTAAAAAAATTAAACAGGCAAAAGCTTCGTTGAGTTGCACGTGTAGTTAGTTATAATAAACTGCTTTATAAGGAAGGAATTTATAGTACGACTTGCTATTGAACTTTTGATATCTTACCCGTGTTGAGTTTTATTCTGATCAACAGTCAACATTAGTAAGATAAGGAAAAGAGAGAGTAGAAAGTGATGCTGGTATAAACGAGGCTTAAGGAATGAATTTACGACTTTCTCTGCAGTAAATGGAAATAGCAGTTGGGAAAGGGATTGGAATATTTTTTAATCCTCTTCTTATGAATCCAACTACCTTTTCCTCTCCTCTTTCCATGTGACTCAGCCGTAGTAGTCAAACGCAGCCGGTGATAAATAAAGTTATGATCTGGTACATAACGAACATGCCCAGAATTGTGTACCAGGAACAAGCAGTCATAAGACATGGCCAGCCTCTTAAAAAATAAAGCTTTAAAAGTTCCATCGGGTCTCCGAACTAAAATTGGATTAAAAGCTAATCGTCCCTGTGAACAAGGGAGACGGGATTAATTGGAGTGTCGATTTTAAACTCTACACACACTAGCTGCTGACTGTAATTCCCATGTAATTTGCCCCCACTGCCAGAGACTGAGTCAAGATTACTTACAAGAGGATGCTTTTTAGTGTGTTGTCTCATTCTCCACTTGTTTTGTTAATGTCAGTGGGGAGTTGAGTAATGAATAATTGCTTGGAGCCCAGAACGACGAGGCTCATTAAATATTTAAACTCTCCAATTTGTCCTCCCTGGTTCAAATTGTATTATACTTCACGAGTTAATAGCATACAGCCCTGGGTCTCTTGGAGTAGTAGGGGCATTATTTATATTTCCCTAGCATCATTTCATACATCAAGAGAGAGCTTCTCAGCTTTGATGGTATGTAGTTGTGTGTGTGTGAGGATTTATAAACAGAGATTTTGTGGTGGTTGTAGGCGGAGGGGGCTTGGTCCTCTTAATTTGGCAAGCAGAGCGTGAAATTCATCTCATTTGTCATTATCATTGTTACATGTGTTTTTTGGAAGGTTTGCGGCAATTTTTTTTGCGCTTTTAAAGGGGATGAATAAGAGTTTTTGGATTAATTAAAAATTAACAAGGGTGACAAATCGAGTAATTTATTAGAGTCATTTGAATATAATTGAAGGAGGGGGTGCGGGTGTTTTAAATGTAATTAATTTAATTAAGACACTTGTAAAGAGTGGAGAGTGAGGGTGCCTGGTTTATAGGGTAAGAAGGGGCCAAAAGGATTGAGTGATGAGGGTTGCAAAATAATTAGATGATACTTTTAGTTTTGCAATGTTGTGATTTTATAGTAGCTTGTTTTGCAATATACTACCGGCTCCTTGTATTCATAATTATATTATGAGGCTGATGAGATAAGAATGAGTTTGTAGATTATGGATCTTGTATGCAGCATGGGACATGAATATTTAATTCCACGCTAGTAGGCACAAGCAATGAATGTTTACAGGGTGCTCTGGAGGATTCTTTTAGATTTTTTGAATAACAACAATTCTAAATGGATAAATCCTAATAGTACGTGTGTGGGAATTAGGAAGAACACCCTGTATGTATTAGCCATGTTTCATGCCCATGCATTTAATTATGGCTCACTCACCACGACTCACCAGTTGCAGTTCTAAAGTGCAATTCGTACATTTATACACCCCACCAGCTATTTATCACCTTGATAACTGGGATAAAAGTAATTCTCCGGTTCCTGTCCACCACTCACAAAGATTACAAGGATAAGAACACACGTAAGAAACCAGTACGTCAAGTTCAGAACTTTATTTAAAAAAAGTAATGCATATGTATGTGTCACAGCGGGTAATGTCCGAGAAATCCTTTGGAATAACTAATCACTTGTGAGGAGAGGTTTATAGCTTATAAGTAGTAGTATTAAAGGTGGATTAATTGGCAGTGTCGTAGCTCTTGTCACTTGTGCTCATATGAGTCATGAGTAATTAGTTGTATTTGTATAGTAGAGACTAGGACGGGTTAAAACGGCCTAGTCACCACAATACTTTCATACGCTCCTTGGTTAAGCAAACAATTGAGAGTGCGTTTTTTTGGCTTAAATCTTTTAAATTGTTAAACAAGGGAACTCGTGGAAACTCAGTAGGGGAGTTTCCTCTATGGAAATTTAAGTCTCCAACTCTATTAGAGTTTTTAGCTTGAGAATTGAGGATTTTTGAATACAATTTTTGTTCTTTTTAGCTTAAAAAAGAGCTTAAGCTTATATGGTTGAATTTATATAAAGACTTTATTTATAAAGTGTAATTTAGGGAATGTAAGCGTTGAGCAAGCAAAGAGGGAGATTTGTAGATGTAGATAGACCTGACTTTTGTGGGATTTTTTTAAATGTAAAAAAACAGGATTTAAATTCATTTGTATGCATTGCCTATAGAAGGATTCTGAATTTATGGTATAGGAAAAAGCTTGAGACTAAAATGGATGCACAGAGGGACTCTGAAATCACAGGAGTCCAGCAGGCATATAGAGTTTAGTTGGTTTTCAGTTTTCACAATGACTTAATTCACGGACTGGACTAATGAACTGTAATGGTTTAAAAAAAACTTTTTTGGACCTAAAAGCTTAAAATGTTCAAGTGTTTTATTAATACTAGAGATCCTCTCTGGATCACCACTAACATCAATGCAAACTACACACACTACCATATCATAGCACATACCTCCAAGGGAAATAATAAAAACCACCTCCACTTAATTTAGGATTTGAAATTTAAAAAACACCATATTCTATCTTTGAAAAAATCCCAAAAATCATATCTAGAGAGTTCCAAATAAGAGCAGAATTACTCAATCACGTACTACATTGTAATAAGCATATTTTTTCTTTATATAAAAAAAAGTCCGAATCCGGAATCAGAATGAAGAGAATGACCATACGGGGAAATATCTCTCTATTATCTACTAACTCGTATGTATAATAAAATATAAAAATATTCCATCACATAGTTCATTGGTGAACAAAGTGAAAGGGTCGTAGGTGGATTTTACATACAAAACACTAGGATATCCCAAGCTGTAAACATTTCTTGAATTCTCAGGTCTCTCCCTTGTAAAATTGAGAGCATCGGCCAGTCCCTCTCACAAGAAAATTTCTAAGGGTCAATCCCCATATAATTCCTATAGGCTCTCTCCTTGTACATATCCAACTGTATGAAATGATTCGAAAAATAAGTTGAATAGAAGTTGGCAGTGGTGGATTCCATGATACCACATTCGTTTAATTGGGGAGGGACTCTCTCTGGGCTTTTGTCTCTCATTTGCATATACTCTGAAAATAGCCCCAACTACGTCCGGATACTACTCTCTATCAATCCATCCATGATCAATCTGCTATGCACATCGTCCTATATCTAAACCATCGTCCCAAAGTCCCAACTACTCTCCTTTCTAGACTCTCCATCTTTTTCATTTTAATTTGCATCTCTCTCTTCTTCATCAGCAAATAGGAGATACAACCCTCTCTCTCTCTCTCAGAGGATGATTCGTTACCCGGGAGAAATGAAATGATATAGGCCTCTCCCTCAGCTATATATATTTTAAAGAATCCGGGGGTATAAAGTTTTCAATCTTGAATACCATAGAGAATGATGATGAGGAGGAACCTCTCTGTCTGTCTGTGTGTGTGTTAATTACAAATCCAGGGAGACGAGCCAAGGAGATTGAAAGTCTTCGTCATCAAATGAAGCATCAAGAGAGAGAGAGGGGGGGGGGGGGCTATAGGATCGTCGGATCCTGAGGTTTGGGTATATAAAATAATAGGAGAGACCCGGGTAATAGAGGGGAGCCCCTGTTTTATGAATACTAGACTTATGAGTACTTCACTTTTGATTTGGATCATTTGATAGTTTTATAGTCCACCTCTTCTCCTCTCCCTGTGTGTGTCCATGGCTTGTGCTCTTGGAGAGCTGTAAAATACTCTCTCGACTCTGTAGAGCGTCCCTCTGCTCACCCTCATCTGCATATCGATCTTGGCAAAGACAATAGACGAGAGAGAAAAGTCTAGAGAGTTTGCCAGAGAGCAAGGCTTGATTGTATAGAGTCTAGAGAGTCCTCTCTCTAATGAGTCCCGGGTATTATAACTTGCTCAGCCATTTTGAAATCAGAGATCGGGAATTAAAATCTCGCTTCATTGGGGCACGTGTGTGTGTGTGTCTGGAAGGGGCTGTGGAGATTTTTTCAGAAAGATGATGGAGGGGGTCTTTGGCACTTTTGGAAGGACTCTTTTTTGAAGAGATTTCCATATTTCAATTTGCCCCTAGGTCCTCTCCAGGGTCTCATCGCTCAGAGTTAGTTATGAAAGGAGTTTGAGAGACTCCATTTGACCAAGAGATGGTAATTTCCAAGTCCATTTGTTCAAGGAGTTGGTCTGAGTGTGTGGGAGATGGTATGAGGGGATAGAGTGCCATAGTCCGACCTTAGATTTCAAGTCGGCAATAAATCACGGTGGAAATGAGGACAGGGGAAGACGGAGCTGGACTGACGGATGACCCAAACTCATGTATAAATTTACAATGGGTACCAAAGACCCTGTTGGCTACATACGTGGGACCATAGGCTCGGGATAATGGATCATATCTACTTTCTTTGGTTGGGGAAGTTTTTTTTTCCGGGGTTTTATTTTGGTGTGTGGGTGATGTGATGTTGATGTTGATGTGATGAGATCAGATTGGGCTATCTTCGGCATGTTGGGTTTTGGGTGTGCATGGGAATGGGGAAGTTGAGAGAGGATCTCTCAGTGTTATGTGTGTGTATGAGTTTAATGTAATAAAAGTGGAGGGGGACTTGGACTTGGTGTATACATATTTAAAGAGATTGTACTTGTAGTTGGAGAGAGACAGTTTATTTTACATAGTTATGTTGGGGATGAGGAGATGGATGGATTTCTAGGCATTGGATTGCATTGGATTATAGAGACTCTTAAGGTTCATCAATCTCTTTGGGCTGGGATGAGAGCGAGTGAAAAGTTGGACTTTTTTTCGTAAGGGGAATGTGGAATTGTGGGGATGTCGATGAGTTTTGTTTTTCAGTGGGTTTTGAAAAATGTGTTTGGGGTCGTGGGTGAAAGTTTCGTTTGAAGGGTTGAGTATTGAATGTGACATTTTTTATAGACAGGGGCAAGGGGAAACGGGTTTAATGACTGGCATTATAAGATTAAACGTTTTAATGATGTTCTTGATTGGTTTAAAAAAATCTCAGATGGGATCGAAATTAGTTTTTAATTTTTTTTAAATGTAAAAGTATTTGTCCCCACTATAAATTTAAGCTTGGTCGTTTTTAAATAATTGAGCATCAGATTATCAAAGTCTGTTTGCCCCGGAAAATAGAAAAATAATTTCAATCGAAACAATGTCGCAAAAAAATGATCCCTCCGAAGAGAGAAAGGATTAAAAAGAAAGTATGGAGTACACAGTAAAGTATTTTGTTTCTCTCTCTCGCAGGATATAGTCTCCCCGTTAGTTTATTCCAAAGCTTATCTCACATATATATGTACACATATGTATGTTCTAAAAGAAGTATGTTATTTCATTTCTGTCGGTGGTGGTGGTGGTGGTTGTGTATATTGATATGTATGTTGGTTTCGTGCCAGGATGGCTAAACGAGGGCCAGAGATTGATGACCAGCCGGGGAAATTACCTTTTCCTTCCTTCTTTTATCGAGAGAGAGACTCTGGAGGTCTGGAGAGAGGACTCGTCTATTCTCCAGCCTTTCTTTAGGGAATTATAAGTTTTCATACTTTATGGCACACAATCAAAAGGTATGCGGAGGGAAACAAATCTCCATTATCACTATCACTTCCTTATAATAATAAATATACCCCCACTGCCTCTTTAGAGAGGGGGGCTTCTCTATACAGCCCGAGGAAATCGATACAGATCTCTCCCAATTATTACCACCATATTCTACAGACACAGCTTTGAGTTACTTACTTACCGTTAGTTATACGGGAGAGAGAGGCCTTTTTCGGGTATTTTAGGTTAGTTATACGGAAGAGATGCCTTTTTGGGTTCGGTGGGAATAAGGTCGGAGAGAGATTCCTAATGGCCTCTTCTCACAATCGGTTCAGCTTATTTTTGTCCTTTTTCTTCATTTTCATCTCACGTGTTTCTCTCTCTCTCTCTTAGGTGTACATAGAGAACCTGTCCATAATCCTCTCTCTCTTAAGAGGATGAGGGTGTAGGTGGTGTGGTTGTCCATGGTAAGGAAATGGAGACGGTATATCTTCCATATATAACCAACTCCAGCCTTCGTCCTCGTAAATTGGGACTGTCACGAACATTTCGCCATTCTTCTTAGAAAAGAAAAGCCCTTCGTGGTTAATTACCCCTTCGGTTCTTCCAATCTTTTTTTTCCAACAGAGGATCCCACTAGACAGGAGAACATCCGCCTTGTCTTTATGTATTAGTATTGCTGTATCTGGAGAGAAGAGCTCCAGGAGTCTGGAGTCTCCAGTCAAGTCTCTTTGCTACTCCGGGTTTTCTAACAGAAACTATGTGGCAAGTTCAAAGGGAATTATTAAGCCGGGATATTATCGTGTGGCTTTCCTGTTCCGTTTCATCGGGGTTTTTAACTTTTAAACACCCGGGTTTCTTTCCCTGGTATGTCCTCTTCCTATAAAGTTTCCTCTGCAATCTACGAATTTTCTTTTTGAGTTGGAAAGGAAGGAGCCGTTTTAGTTGTCGACATTCGGGTACTGGAAATTAGGATGGGAAAAAAATCCCTTATTTTGATTTCAATTCCAAGCTCGTCTGTCCAAAGACATTGGTCCATCCGGGTAGTCTCGGAGAGAACACACAGACCTTGGGGATATTTGTTTCCTGGCTCTATGTTACACAGAGAGAGAGACAGGGAATCGTATAGGAGGTGGATGGTAAAAATGCTTAATATGTAATTCGTGTCGTGTCTGTTGGGAGTTTTTCCTTTATGAATAATTCGGACTAGCCACACCACACCCGACCACAGCATCACATTCTACATCTATAGAGATAGAGAGAGAGGATCCCGGAGAGCGGAAGAAACCTGGTCCCGGGCATTAGAAAAAGTTATCCAGAGAGGAGAAAGAAAGAAGCCGGGTGAATAGGCTGATGCCAAGCGGAGGTTGAGAGGCAAGTCAAGAATCTCCTTGGGGATTTCATCCCTCTAGAGTTCTAGACACAAGAAGACGAAAAAAATAGAGAGAGCTGTGCATATACAGTCGGTATCATCGACGAGAGTTGCTACTACTTGGGTATGTATAGCTACTTTCGACATCCTCGACCAAGCGTCGACGAGTTGAATGCGAAAAAAGTCTCGGCGTGGCAAATGTATTAGGCCAGGGACTTGTGATCTTTATGTCGTTGTGTACAAAGGCTCTCTTGTGAGTGGAGTACCCGAGGATGGATCTCATCTCTCTCATCAGGCGGGAGATTCTCACACTTAAGGGAAGCGAACACCCTCTGCTTTTATAGTTTGGATTTAGGAGTAGTAATCTCTTATGACCTTATAGGAGAGAAAGAGAAAAAAAAACTGGACAAGTAGTCCGAGAAATGTCCAGGCTAGGATGTACCACCTCCACCAACAAATGCGGGTAGAGAATCGGGCAGCTTGGACCTAGTGTAATTGGCTTATAGAGGGAAGATGGGGATATGGGATTTTTTTATACGGGAGTCAAGCGAGTTTATAGTTTAGTGGCCTTTGGGGCTCTTGAAAGGTTGCTTGACCATATCGGGCTTATTAGAGAGGAGAACCCTTTCGTTTGGCCGTTGTGAGGCTGATAGGATAAGATTATCGTAAGTGAATTCGTAGCACACACGACCAAGATGGTTTTATGTGCTTGGCTGAGCCGTTCCTTGAGTCTTGACCTAACTTGTCCCCCAGGGGAGAAAACAACTGTTTATTTGGTCACTTAAAGTTAATTGCACTGGATTTGGATTGGGGGGAGGGGCTCTGGGACTTGGAATTTGTTGGTGGTGGTGGTGATGATGTGATTTGGGATTTCTTTAGATGCGAATTGAGAGCGGGGTTAAATCTTGTTAAGAATTGTGAATGGATTTCTTTTGAGCTTTTCTGCTGCTGCTTGATCCTCCTGATGAGCTTCAAAAATGTATGGATGATATTGTAGAGTAATTTTCTCGCCCTCAGTGCTTGACAGGTTGACTGCTGACATATCTCTCTGTGTAATTCTCCATATTGTTAAGATGAGTTCATTTGAGATATGAGGTAAAGGTAAATGATATGCAAAGCAGTGCCGGTGGGGACAAATTTTGAGGAATTATTTGCACAACTTTACAAGAAAAGTGTGCATGTCTGGGGCTCCAAACTGGTTTCGGCATCCTGACACATCTTCACAAGGGTGGACGCTCAGTTTTCTTTCTCGCTCTCTTTGTGTGAGAGTGTGTAATTCGAAAAATTACGACTTTCTGCTCCCATGTAAAAAAATATGTGATGGAGTATGTAGGTGTGAAATCAAGGTTAGCCCTGTGATGCCTACGAGAACATCCCCCTTTGGTCCGGTGTGATTGACGGGGTCCGGATTTTAAAGTTTTTTTTGCTGACCGCTTTCGGGTGTGAAATCTTGAAAGTCAGGTGGTGTTTTGAAGAAAAATGTGGCATAGATTGCCAGAAGGGATCAAGTTAGAAATATCTAAGGG
The DNA here is from genome assembly GCA_034694785.1 of Agrenia bidenticulata. NCBI lineage: Eukaryota > Metazoa > Arthropoda > Collembola > Entomobryomorpha > Isotomidae > Agrenia > Agrenia bidenticulata. Next base: position 24,421 of record JAQFYM010000380.1, read on the forward strand.
AAAATGTGAGACTAATCAGCCAAGGTGTATTGTTCTGTAGTTTATTGGCACATTGTAGGAGGAGAGAAGAGTGTTTGATTCTTGTGGTAGTAGTGCAATAGTAGATTGGGTTTGAAGGGGTGTAATTATATTGATTAACTATGTGGCCAGGTTTATTATTACACTTGATGTGGAGGTAGTTGTAAATAGGATTTAGTGGGTTAATTATGATTGACATCTTTGTCAAAATTGCTAATTCCTTGTTATTAATTGGAGTAGTTGGGGATGAGAGCCTCGAGGGGGGTTGGGATTTCATTTTTGTCGAAAACTTTCTTTATTGAAAAATATTTGGCTTTTGTAGTAGGCTGTAGCTAGGCAGGAGAGTTTTTGACAGTTTTGGCCCCTACTACAGGGTGTACTTATTCTGGGTTGGTATTTTTGTGTGTAGTCCATTGTCGATTGATGATGAGATGATCGGTATGGAGAGCAAGAAATCCCTGTGGAATTTGACACATTAATGAGAAGAAAGCAATGAGAAGGGATTGGAGAAGTGAGGACCCTTCCCTGTACTAAAGTGACTGACCATAAATGGAAAGCTAATGGGATTTTGTGACTAGGACGTGTGTGTGGTGTTTCTATGTCTTCTCTTGTGTTATTTCAGTGGATAAATAGAATATATAAATTATTATCATTATTATAAGTTGGATTGTGCAGAATGCTTGTATGTGTGTGAAGTTTATATGGAAGGGAGGATAAAAATGGTGATTGAGATGTGTGGTCAGGCCAATGGGGGAAGATTGGAAGGGACTTTTGTCATTTCTCTTGTCAAGATGAATGTGTAATTGTGATGCTTGGATTATAATTCAAAGTGTTTTAATTTAATGAACAGTTACGGGTTTATTTAAAGCCCCTGTTTTAGTATTAGTTATGTTTGAGTTTATGCCATCAGAAAACGGCCTTCACCGTGGGATCTGGTAATTGTGGTGTACTAATTCAATGTAAATTATTTTTCACAAGCGGCGCTAAGAAAACGGTTGAAAAACATTAAATTTCTGTTTTCTCCTAATGGATTTCTTTTAATATTCTAAATCTCAACATATGATTAAAAACCATATTATAAAAGTCTAGCGGACGAATGCTCCTAAATCCAATAAGAGCTTATCACTTTCATTTATATTTTAAGCCCATGAAATATTTTAGAGCATGAAATAAAATAAATGTCACGACCTCAGTCCTGTCAGTTTTGCGAGGATTTTTATTTCCCTGCACCACCATCATTTCTAGTATTTTCTACCAACTACCAAAACTATATAACAGACTCGAAGCAATAGAATTTAAATGGTGTCGGGCGAGAACTGAGATGGTGTGTGTCATAAAATAAAATAACATCTCTCTGCCTTTGAATCGGCCGTGTGTGTCTGCTCTTCTCATTCACACTCTTTTGACGAGCCCCTTTGCAATACCTACGGCCCTGTAAATACTCTCGTTTTGTCTTTATACCCAAAGATTTAAAAGGAAGCTGTCTCTAAGCTTTATACAAGATGGTCTAGTGGTGGAGAGTCAAGAGGGGACTGAGTGACGTGTGCTTGAGAAAACATTCTTGTACTTAAGTGAGATTGGAGATATCCGAGTTGGATCTCCTTCCCCTGTCTTGACATTTACTTGACGTGACAGTTGACAGCCATCCCGTGATTTTGCATACATCCACCCTCTCCCTACGAAATTTATTACTACTTCATCCCGACCTCCTTATATAACTTCCATGTGCTAGGGAATTTTCCTCAGCCAGTTCAATCACATTGGCTAGAATGGAACTAGATTTTTATTATAAATTAGTACTTAACGCCCGTCCCAGACGTGAGAGGACAATCTAGACGTGGGCGAGGGCCTTTTGGACATTTTAAAGGTCAAAGGTAGATATTTGTGACAGGATCATATTATACGTATGACCTTCTTAGACTAGCTAATTGGATGAGCTATAGAGCTTTGAAATCTATCTAGTAGTTATGCAGGAGTAGCAAATAAAACACACGGATATTTTAAGGGAATCATAGAGAAGATTCCGAAGGTGGTGGATCGAATTTGGAAATGGTTGATACTCTCTGTGCAATTCGTCGCAGTTTTTTTCTATGCAGAGAGGGTGTCGAATTAGCTTCTCAAGTTGGTTCAGTGTGCTTAATTCAATTTGGGGAGATGCAGATGAGGCTCTAAGGTAGTAGGGTGTTTGACATGAGAGGAGGATTTTTGCACACAGGATAATTTATGATTATGATTAATTGGCTGGGAGTAAGTAGCATTAGTTTTAATTAATGGAATTATAGGTTAATCATCCTCCCTTAGATTTATTTCAATCAAGAAAGATGAGGTTGTTCATAACTTTAAGATGCTCATGGCGGTGGTGGTGGTGGTAGGAGGGTATTATGAGTGACAATCAAGTAGAAGAGGATTGAGAGTTGATGGAAATGGTATTTTAAGTGAATAACAAGTGTTATGGTTGTCAATAGACTCTGAAGGAATTCCATTGGAAAAAATGTAAACTCAAGTGGTCCCTATCACAAGCTAAAAATAATATCTATACTTTATTCTATGTACGATACAGCAATGTCCTCCAAGTGCATAATATAATAATAAACCCCATGATTATGAAAGAGGATGAATAAAAAAAATCTCCTCCTTGTTCAGCCCAAGAAAGATATGATGATTTGACAGAGTCACTTTTGTGGACACAACATCTAATTCCCAATTGTAGTCAAGAGTGAAAAGGCTTCCCTTAAGGGGGAGGCAGATCTTCTCTCTCTCTCTCAGGGAGATTACAAGAATTTCAAACAAAGCTCAAGGAGGACAAGAAGAGAGCTCTTGTTTAACATAGGGGTTGAAAAAAAACCAAGCTCTACGACAGAGGGATGATGAGATGACCGTTTTTTCCCTATGATATAAAAAAAAGTAACCGGGTATCATGAAAAGGTTCGTATGTGTCCTATGAGATCCTATCATTGAGATGTTTGAAGAGACGGTCATAAATATGGTGTCGGTTTTTGGTGGTGAGAAGATGTGTGCTCTTCACTCGTAAAGATGACATTCATATTGTACCAAGAATGTCTTATCTGTCTTTTGAAAGGTGGAAAAAAGCCCTGGCTTTTTGTGAATGACATGATGATGGTGGTGGTGGTGGTGGTGGTGTCACTTTGTGTAGTAAGTAAGTGGGATATCATGATTGTGGATTGGTCGGGCTTGGAAGGACCCTGCAATTTAGCCCATATTGTTGTCAGTAAGGATGGCCACTTAGTGTCACGAGAGTAGCAGGTGTCCCATCATCTCTTTTAGTTGGCATGACTGACTCGATCTCTCTTAAGAAGACATTTAGGATGGAGGAGATGGAGGAGATAATATTCTTGGACTTTAGAGGTAATGGACAGAGATTCAAAGCTTTTCAAAGGAGATGATGATACTGCTGGGACTGCAACTGGGAACGTTGGAGGAGGGAGTAGAGAGGGTGACCAAGCTATAAAATTTAATGTCCACCGTTTTTTTTTTTTTATAAATATTTGACTTCAGATATTGGTTTGTTTTAGGAAAGACACTTTTTGAAGATATTTTCAAGTTTTGGAATAGTTGAATATTTCCTGAAATATATCTAAGGTTTTTTAAAATCTGTCTTGAGCTCTGTATTTATTACAAATTGAAAATTGTCCTTGTCCGATCTACATTCGGCTGGAACCGTTAATTAAATCTTCAACAACAATCATCAACAAACAATCAAAAATCAGCCCTGTCTGTGAATGATAATAAAATCATAAGACATGCTCTTATTAACCTTGGGTGAAAATGTCAAATAGAAAAGGAGATTGCTGAGCACTTTTCGTATGTCTAGATATTTTCTGTATTTTAAATTCCAGTAGGTACTTTTCTTAAGCCAAAATAAGTGAATGGTGGATGTCCCAAGTCCGAATTGAATTGTAAAATATTGTGTGTGTATAAAAAAGGCCTGAAGGTAAAAAGAAGGACGAGTCGTTCTCTGTCTTTCAAGATGACTTTTAAGAAATAGTATAATATCATCATCAAGCCTGTGTATGTGCCATGTAGATGAATTGGTGGCTGGCCCGTGGGGGTAGCATATCCGAGCTGATTGCACTTTACAAAAGTTTAGTGAGTAATTTTTTTACACTTACTTCTTAAACTCGTCCGTTCTCTCATCTCGATTGAAAAGTGTAAGGAATCACCCGAGTCATCCCTTGACAAAAAGAGTGACTGACACGCTTTATTAAAACCGTCTCTCTCTCCACTCTGATCATCTACTTCAATGTGATCACCATCGCTTTTGAAAAAAAACTATTCGGAACCCTCATCCGTGAAATGTCTCGTTGAAAAAAAGATTCAAAAAGAACTCGACTCTTATAAGTTTCTTCTATTTAGTCCTTTAATTTTTTTGGGTGGAAAATAGCTCAAAAGCCATGTACTTTTTTTATCGGTATATAAAGAAGAGTTTGGAATTGGATAAGCAGTGGGGGAATTTATGGTCGAGGCGACATTTCTCTCGTAAGGAGAATACAGGGTGTACCGTTTAAAAAAATACTTGGAGACTTGTAATATCCTGATTGAAATAAATTTTTATTGTATTTTAGAGATAAGAAAACCAAGTTTGATATGCGAGGGGACATTATTTTTTCATACCATGCATTCTAAACTTGAAACAGGGTGGACTGCTTAAAATCGACCCATTTTATAAAGCATATGTATAGCTAAAGGTAACATTATCTTAAAGCAATTAAATTGAAAAGAGGTGCTCCACGAAAAAAACTTGGAGACTAATAAAATGTCCCAATTAAAATTCCCTTGCTTATCCACGGGACACAATAAAACATTTTTTTTACATCCGAGGCGACAGTTTTCTCAAAGCAATTATGCACACATAAAAAAACAAGGTGCTCCCTCAAAAAAACACTGAGACTAATAAAATATTATACGACGGAGATTAGAAAACCGTGTCATCTCAGGGTTCCCTTTGCCGATGGTAAATTAAGTTAATTTAATTGAATAAAAAAAATCCTAATAGTTTTAAAAATCTATGCTCTGCCACGAACCAAGAAAGACAGTCTGTCGTCATCCTCTCCTCCCAAAAGAATCAATTTCCTTCTCAGCTTTTATTCTCCTCAACCTATTTCAAAAAATTCTCATCGACCAGAGGTGGTATGAATTTCTGTATCAAATACTCCACCTAAGATTTCCTACACTTTCCTCAACAAAGTAGTTGAAGACTTTACTTTGAGTTCACCAATGTACAAAGCTTGTGGCAACCTGAGGAAGTAGAGTAGGAGCCTATTGTAATTGTCCCAGTATGTATTTGGTATTGTTCTTTTAAATTTCAAAGCTCCTCTCTCTCCTCCTTGAAAGAGAAAAGATTTATATTTCAAAAGACCGTGTGATCTGAGATGTCGTCTGGCGTCAGCGTCAAAAGTGTGAGCCCAACAGCCGGCCTTTGTTTCCGTTTTTTTCTATCCCCGTCGTTTTGTCTCTTTCACAAGATTTCCTTGGGATTCCGCCTCTGCCAAGCCCCAGAGAGAGAGATGTGAGAGACTTAGAAGCTTATAATTACAATTAGTAGTTCTAGTTGGCCCTGGTGGGTTTTGAGAAAAAGTACGAGTCGAATGTAATGTTATACCTGTAACTACTAGCCGTTTGTGTTGTCTTTTGTCTTTTGTGCCTGAGTTTAGATACAATAACCTCGGGACTAAGAATGATGAGCTTTCTTGAGCTTTGGACGAGATAATAGGATTTTACTTGGAATTTAGTGGATTCGAGTTGAGTTGGGCACATTTTTTTATTTCAGGATTGTTGGGAATAAATGGGGAACCCTGTAGCATAGGAGAGGGAGATATTTTGTCATGGAAGGGTGTACGTAGAAAAGAGATAGAGAATAGGAGTTTTGGTAGTATGGAAGATATTGAGCAGAGTGGGTTTCTTATTTTCATTACTTGTGGTTTGAACTATCAACTCGGGATCGTGTATTTACTATTTAGACAATCCTCCTCAAAAACTTTACAAGCTGTTAGTCTTGTAAGTTTCTGGTGGTGGTTGGTGGTGGTGGTGAGGGTGATGATGGCTATCAGTCAATAATGAGAATACACACAAGCCAAACCGTGTACTAGCTCTCATGATTGGGATGATCACCTCGGACCCCTTGCTGGGATTGTTTTCCTTGTCTTTTCCCTATTTACGATTGTTCCTTGTCTTGTTTCTCTGTAATGATTTTATTATATGAAAAGGAACGCTCTTTCCCCCGTTTGCCGAAGGATGAGAGAGAAGATTCAAAGGATTTCTTAAGATTAGGACAGCCTCACTGGCTTCTCCTTAAATAATGAAACATTGAATCGGATTCAAAGCTATTTGTACTTGTCCACTATGGATATTTGGGGGTAAGAATCACAAGAGTGGGCTTGCTTCATTGTTTCCCATATGCTATTGTTATTGTTGTTCTAGGATCGGTGAGACAAAAGTCTGTGGTATCATGTTACCAAAAGTGACCAGTGTCGAAATGTATGTAATCTATAGTGTGGGAATGGTATATGAGCAGAAATTTCTTGCAAGTTGGAAGGTTGAGAGAGTTCCCTGTGTAGCCTTTAGGTTTGTAAAATACGAAGAGAGAAGTTGTGTGAGAGAACCCGGTGCGGTTTGTATGGATATTTTTGTAGGGACAGAGAGACGGTTTCTCTGGGTGGGAAGGCAATTTGGGTAAAAAGGCCAATTTGAATAAAATGGTCATCCATGGTTGAAAGGGTAAGAGAGTAGTAGAGCGAACCTTGGTTGGGACTCTAGGCTCCAGGAAAAAGCAATCCGTCGTCGTCCAGTAGGGAAAATAACCGAAATGCCCGACGTCCCATGAAAAATATTTCCATTACAATATCACCCGCTTTATATCCAAAATGTGTGTGTCCATACTTTAGAAAGTGATCCAATCCAACCCACCACACCAACCCACCACCATCACCATCATCATCAATATCATCACAGAAGAGTATTATACGGGGAAAAAATCCTCTCTCCTGTTTTGCATAAAGAATATAAGGATGGACAGGGCATTAGATATTACCCGGAGAGAGAGAGAGGGAAAAATATATTCATGGTGATGGTGATGTTCCGGGCATTATGTTAGAACCCATCCGGGTCACCTCTGAAATCGTCCCCGTCTAATAAATATTTCTCTTCCCGGGAGCACAAGCCAGATACGGGTATAACGTAGAGTATATTAGTTTAGCCCATTTTAATCCACCGCCGGCCTTTCTCAATGTCCCACAAGGGACTCATGATCCATGATCATCAAACCCAATCAAAACTTTGGTCAGCCTCAATTTCCTCTTTTTTACCCGGGTATCAGAGGAAGTGGAGCTGTATTAGAGAGAGAGGGACAGAGTAACTTATGACCTGTCTTGAAAGGTCTGTAAAGAAACCGCATATTTCTTCCAGCGACATTATATCTGTTTAGCAATGAGTTTAACCCTTTTAGTGCCCCTGGGCTTTATTAAAGTTTTTTTATGGGGGTGACACATGCCATTAGGGAGATACCCTTTGGTATCATCAAGTGCTGAGACTTGCGGGATTCTTGTACAATGTCACACCCGCAATTTCCCATGCTCTGATGATCATGATCTGATAGATTGGATGATAAGCAGGGAAATAAAAAACGGATTGACGTGGCCAAAAATATGTACAAGAATTTTTGATAAATCGTTTGACCAGTTGTTCCGAAAAGTCCGAGTCTATCCAATAAAGATGAATACACAAGGAAGGAGACCATTAGTCAAGTATCTTGTACAGCTTTTATTCCCCGAGTGGGCAACCCTTTCTGAGCCCAAAGTGTTTTCCTGGAAGAGTGAAGAAAAGGCAGTGTTTTTCAGGGCTATGAAAAGTGGTAAGTTACCAACTACCCGGGTATTTTCTCCACCGACATTGTCTCCTATTGTCCAAGAAGCGGGTATTAGAGAGGAGACAGGAGGACAAATGATACGATACTCTTTCTCAGTATGATCCCTCCGGGTTATTTTTGAGAGAGAGAAGAGATCACTAGGCCAGGGCACCCTCGTCTACCCAGAAGAGCTGGTGATCTCTTTACATCTTGATCCTCTCTCTTGTGTGTGTCTCATGTCATGACATCAAAGGATTTCTCTAAAGGCTTTCAATTTCAATTCACAATTCCTCTATCCATGTTCCCAAACTAAAGAGTTTCCTTTCAATGTATAAAGAGATAAAAAAAATACAGATATATTTCCTGCCGAGAGAGAGAGACGTGCGTTTTTAGGGAGAGACTGGAGAGAGAGAGGCTTCATTAAAAATCCATTTTGGACTCAATGTCAATCCCATCATTGTCCTATTGTGTCTTCTTCTCCCAGCCTGAAAACGGGTGAAAAATGATTGATTCTTGATTCCGATTTTGAGGGGATTTTTTTTATTTTTTCTCGGGGTTTTTGCAATTTTTATTTTTACAGCACTCAGAGAAGCTTGGATTTGAGCCGGGTAACAATTTGTCATTTTTTGGGGGTATTGAGGGAGTAGACAGGATGTTGACTGGTAGGAGAGAGAGAGAGACAACTTTATTTCCAATGATGATGATGAGGATTTTAAGTAACAATCGACCTTTAGGATAAGTTGGATTGAATATCGTACTATTGTTGTCTAATATACTGTTTAAAAATATACTGTTCAATTTTGCTGTTTCCTAGCAAATCCGGCTTTATATATCCACTCTATAATTCCATAAAAATGTGTGTCTGTCGGTCTGACTTTGAAAACGGTCCTTGTCACTAATGCCTGTTTCACGGGCCTGTATAGTAAAAAAAATAATCCTGGGAAATGTGGGCTCGTCTTTCCCTCAATATTTTCTCCCAGTTTTTTTTATCATCCAAGTCTCTCTTCTTGACGATAATAGGATTGATGAGGGAAATGACCATTTGCCATCTCCACAGGCGGGGGGGGGGATATTTCTATAGAAAAAAACCTTGTGATTTAGTAAGAGAAGTTAAGAAAGTAGAGAGAGAGGAGCTGGTGGTGTGTGCAAGTAAGTTATAAAGTAATAAATATAGTTTGGGAAATCAATGATAGCCAACTGTCCATTCGGAGCCATTTGTCATTAAACCATCCCCAGAGGAACGTTAAAGAAGGCCGAAAATAAAATTAATAATATGTTTATCACACAGACCGTCCATTCTATGTTTATTGAATCAAGCCCGTCCAGCCTTTTCCTCCTTCATAAGACGAGAGACGGGATTTTTTTCCTATCTCAGAAATCATAATAATCGGATAAAAAAAAAGAGAACAAGTTTGGCCATCTCCAAAATCGTAGGAATAATTCTTTTGTTATTACCAGAGAGAGAGAGAGAGGCTAGTATTGATACTGGAAGGAGTACAGTGTAGGGGGTTATATAAAAATACCCGGTAGGGTTGTTAATAAATCCGGGAATAATAAAAATATATAGTCAACATCCGAATGTGGAGAGTCCAACCTGGTCGGTTTCTATTGAAAGCCGGGATGTATAGGATTATGGTAAATATGTTGTAGTTTTTTTAACTTCCTTTTTCAATTTGATATCAGAGTCTCTCCCTCTCAATCTCGCCCTTGTTATAAGGGAGATTTTTGTATAAAGGATAATAAAAAAATATAGCCAAGGACCCGCACTGATTGATCGGTTCCGTCAAGGGAGACTAAGGGAGAGAAATGTCTATTCGAGATGGAACTATGGAACACACAGTTTTTTCTTCTCTTCCTTTCTTTAGATTAATATTCATCTTCATTTGTGTTTAATATTCAATAATCAAAATATTCTTTTTTTTATATACAATACCCAGTGTGGTAAGCTTATTTATTTAATATTAATGTTAAATGCCTCTTAAGAATTTAAGAAGGGTATAATTTATTACACTACTAACTAGATCTGTGTCTGTTAGAGTAATATAGAATATTGTAAGGATAAAATAATGTGATTTCATTTTTAAAATTATTACTCATCTACTCTATAATGTTAAAAATACCTGTCTGTCTGTTTCTATCGCGACGCCTCCATCCGTCATGGACCTATTTTTAAGCTCAGTGGATTTTCTAAACTAAGCAAGAATCTTACCCGGTACTGTTTAAAAACCGACAATTTGACCACATTATCAAAAATGCCCTTATCAATAGTGACTCATTAACGGGCATTTATAGGCCTAGGGGTGTACGTATAATTCCGCATATGGTGCCGCCTGCTTTTAAATAAAAGATTTATACTAAATCGTTTTTTATTTGTATAATACGATTCTTCTCCCGTCTTCGTTGTCTTAAAGGTTTTTTTAAATATTGATTTACTAGAAAGATTTAAAATCATATGGATGTATTTGTCCTAAGCTGTTGGGAGGATATTGCGGATTGATTATTTTATTGAAGCCTTTGACGGTGGGGCAGTAGATCTTTCCTTGAGAGATGAGTTGGTATGTGAGAGGGATGCGGATGTTTTATAAAAAGCCAGCTGGGTGTGTGTGGACGGATTTTATTGATAGGAGTAATGATAATAAATATCCGTGGATAATTTTCAATAAATAAAGCGACCCCCACCCGGGGTCTCTTTTGTGATCCATCGGAAATTGATAAATATCAAGATTAGAAATTGAGCAGGGGGAACATCTCATCTAGTTTACGCTTCCAGAGCAGAGAGTTTTGGGACGTGTGGAGTTTTTTTTAAGATTAAATTTGAAGCAGTTTTTTTAGTAAGGATTGCTAATTAGGAAATTATAGGATGAATTTTTGTAATTTTTACTCATGATTACTAATTTTTGCATGTTTTTACAGAAACTGAGATGCAGTGCTTCCGGGTGCGATTGTGTAAACTTTGTGGCAGCTACTACCAAAGATTCCTTGAGGGTTTGTGATGGCTGCTCTCATTCTTGGATGACACATTGTAAGTTTGGAATTTTTCTTAATTGTTAGGTTAGTAATTAAAACTACGATTGAGGTAACTCGATTACCTCCCTGCTACTCTATACTATTTAACACTTATATTTCTCTGCTGTTACCTAAGTCAAAGGGCAGCGACTAAAAAACTGTCGTAAACAGCTCATATATTTTTCTACAAAAGAAATTGTAACAAATTATTAAATTCTGACTGAAATAAGCCAAGCAGGTAAAGCTAGAAGATGTTGGCATATATTTCCCATGTATTAAGGACTAAGGGATACACTAGTCAATGTATATTTCCTGAGGCTCGTAACAAGCGATAAATAATAATGATAATAACACAAAGGTCACAAATTAGCTGGTTGACTCGATTAGGGCGTTTCAAGGTTTCCTACGGTTAGATAGAGAGTCAGGAATTAGGGGATATGAAATAAATTGTCTAAAGAAGAACAGGGAAAAAAACTCGTTCATATAGTTCATCGTGCCATATGTAATTGTATAGGCACAGAGAATTATTATATGTCCAAGGGAGATTACGCAGATTAAGGTAAAATGTCATTAATGTCAACCAGCTTGGATTTTTAAGATCTGTACTTGGTCGATAAATCAGGAGAGGATTGTTGGTGTTTTTTATTATTAAATGTCTGCCTTGAGCTAAATTGTCATCATGATTAGCTATAGAAGAGCAGTGGGGGCCATATCTCGTTCTTATAGACTAGAGAACGTGGTACTTTTGATTTTGTATCAAGTGATTGTGTTTTTATTGTCCTACACAAGTACTATTATGGTTGGGATGTAATTGGGCTTATTACACTTTTATGAATTACCAATGAATTGGCTGGGTAATTTGTTTCTTTTATTTGTCATTGCTAGAGAGTGGTCGTGTATTGTGTTTGTGGGTACGGAGATTTATTTAATTTAAGAGATTTTGATCGATATTTATTATTATTTTAAAAGCCAAATCTCGAGGTTTCCTTTCTTTCCTTGGATTGAATTAAATTTTGGCAAGTTGGGACTGGATTATAGAGTTACTAGGCCCGTCAATGGGCCAGAAGTTATAAGGATATTTTTAAATTCCAAAGCATCATCATCATTACGAGACGGGCTTGCTTAGTCTCTATTAACTACAATGAACTAGTCAGATTTAAAATTGGTTCAGTAGTTATGGATGGGTAGGGAAATAAGCAGACAGACAGACAGACATTTTAGGGAGTTAGAGAGTAGAAAAGTCTTGATGTTTTTTTTTGTACATATGACCTTTGAAAAAGCGTTTACCTCGAGGTTGAGTTTGGTGATAGGTTACTAATTGTAATTGTATAAGATGGCGAGGGTGGACATTTGGGAAAGTAATTTTTTTATAAATTTGATTAAAGGGGGAAATATTTTGATTCGATTGATTTGTATCTCGATCCCTAGATTGTCAATTCGTAGAGGAGAGGGTGAGTTATTGTTAGTAGCATATCATATAAATATTACATGAGTCATTCTAGAGATTTTACAACGAGTTATATGGTTTGAATTTCTATGATTTTATTCTGAGTTTTATTAATGAATTGTTTTGCAGTGTAGTGTCTCATGATTAAAGGAAGTTTTTTTTACGGGATACGCCAGCACAGTTTATAGGTTGACGTTTATCCATTGAGGATTGTAATTTTGGAGAAGCCATTGCTTCATTGGTTAAATTATTATGATTTTAGGAACAATAGAAATTTAACATTATGTTGTAAGTATTATTATCTTTCGCCACCGGCAAAATCTTTTGCTGCAGCAAAATGTGAGGAGTGAATACCGTGTTTAAGTAGGATTTTTTACGGCATCGAAACCTCTCTAATGACTGCATCTATGACTTTACCAGACAAATAGTGCATTTCTCCCTATCGACTTGGCTTGTGAATAAAATCTTTCTAATTCCAATGTGTATGAGTAAAATAGCTCAACAAGTTCAGTGCACAGTCCAATACAGTTTAGTTATATAAAGTACTGTGTAGGAAATGATAATAAAAATCTTTGTTAAAGTTTAGAGATGAAATGAAAGGCCTAGCTGAAGATGGTGAGTGAATAGGCGGCACGAGTTTCTCAAAATCTCTTACAAAGATTAAAGCAAAAGCAAAAGCTCAACTAAAGACTAAACTAAACTCAAGAATTTAGCATTGAAAATCTTTCCCTTTTTTATTTGTTACTCTCTTTTATTTCTTTTCTTTCCAGATGCCATAATGTGTCATGAAAGTCATGATGACTCTTGACTTTTTTTCCCCATCTCACATGTCAATGAGCCGGATTCCTCAAAAAATGTACATACTGCACTATAGTTCAAATATACAATTGTCAATCCTTATTTCAGTCAGTGGTAACTTTTTCATATTTCTAAAAGAAGCGTCAACATATTTAACTACGCATATTTAATTTGACAATATTTTTCAATATGGCTAGCAACTATAAGCCATTGTTGTGCTCTATATTTCAAATACGCAAAAATTTCCATTCTGTACTTTGGTGTGTGGTAGTATGATTTTGGGGTAGAAGATGACCTGTGGTCGTTGAATGTAAAAATGTATTGACATTATTTTAAAATATGGCTAGCAACTAACGCAAAATTTTATTTTAATAACTCTCTCAACAAAGTGGGTGCCACTACTGCCACTGCCAAAATATAACTCTGCATAAAGAACTCCCTAGGGATAGTCGAAATGAGCCATGAACTTGAAAATGTTCATATAGAAGAAGGAGAATCAGCAGGAGGACTTTCAATACAATAAGGCTAACAAGGTGGGCTCCATTTATCCAACCCTTTCATACCCAACTACATGTACTATGAACTAAAAAAAACTTTAATAACATAAAATATCTGCTAGAGCTATAGCGGCTATAAATATGCATATATCCTCAACATATAAAAATATGCATATACAGAGTTGAGCATTTTATCTTAAATCTCTATGTAATATCTTTAAAGCCAAGAAGCAGCTCAAGGTAAATCCAAGTATTGAATAGATTCTTATTGCAGTGGTGGCAAAAAAAAACATGGGCTTGACAAGTGACTATATTTTAATAGATTGTGCAGATATTGCAAGTAAGAAGAGTTGGTACAATTGAATTAGATCTTTCTATCTTTGAATCACATGAGGATCAGCCCATGCTATCCACATTGAAGTAGTAGACACATCTCCGATTAATGAATTGGAAAAAAGCTATGTTCGTAGAGATGCCCTCGTGGACTTGTGTTAATACTTAATGTTAAAAGCTGTATAATTTAAAGTGTATAAGAAGATGACTTATCCCCTGACTTTTTCCCATCTCTCTTTGAGACGAGACGGGCATTGACATTGACAACTGGTCGGTTGTCTAGCATCCCAGAGAGATTGGATATGGAGCATTGGACCTTGTGCAGTCCAACTGCTACTACTTGATAATAGTTGATAAAATATATTTCACATGTGAGTGACACTGGGCTCATTACTTAGGGATGATAACGTCTTGAGACTCTTGAGAGTACATTAGCTTCCTCTCTGGTTGTAGTAGGAGGATTTTTTATACTTGTAATCCAGATTGAATCGAAATCAGTGAGGATTCAATCTACAACATGTGTACGTATGTATGTATGTGTAACGTATGTGTAACAAGGATGAAAGTGTCTTTTATATTATTATGGCTGGTGGTGGTGACTCCTCTCTAAAGAGAGTGACAAAAAATGTACCCAAGGCTAATTGAGAGGAGGATGTCGGGATGAACTATGAGTATGGGCAGAGGTTTTAAAATGTATGAAAAAAAACGTAGTATGTGTGATGGATGTGACTCCTCCGGGTTTTAAGTGATCCAGAAGAGAGACAAGTTTTTCTTGAATCTTAAATGGATAAAAGTTGTTAAAAAGTACAATTTAAAAAACTTTTTTTACATGGAAAATATTAAAAAGTAGAGTGGATAAAAGTATAAGATGACCTTTTGACCTTTGTCTAAGATTTTTAAGTAAGCACATCACATTTATTTAACAATGGGTTAATTTTTTCTTCCCCTCCCTTGACATCTGGTCCAAGAGGTTCCTTCCACTTTTCTTCCTCCCTGATGTTTGTCTCTGATTAGTATTGTGACAAAAAAAGCATGTGTATAATAAAAGCGGCTACCAAGTTACCAGTCCATTTACCACCTTTCAAAACTCTTGCTACCACAATTGGAGAGTGTGTGTATTTTTTGAATGTCAGGATAAGCTTTTAGTAGGAGAGTTGACGAGGTGGAAGGAGAAGAGTAGGAGGACTAATTGACACGTAAGGGATGAAAAGAGACCGACTTGGGTCATAAAATAAAATTTGAAAAAATATTTCTTTAGAAGGTATAGTGTGTATGGAGTTGGTAGTATGCACATTTTTCCTGGATAACATCTCTTGGCTGGAGAATGTATCGAGTTATTATTTCTTGTGAAGTGAATGGGACTTTACGATTGGGCGTTTCAATTCCTTGACTTGTCAAAATGTTGAGTTTTCATTTTTATTTGCCCCCACTACCAAATCTCACCCTCAACTCTTTTAATAATATTATTATTAGGATCTTCAAACTATAAGCTTCTTATTATTACGTTGCAAGTTTGAATAAGACAAGAATTAGACTAGATTCTGTTCTACAGCTTTTAACTCATATCTATAAGCTTGGGTCGTGGATTTTGATGGGAACCGTCAACATTTCGGCATCAACTTATTTTTTAGTAAGATTCTCTTCGATTTTTTGGAAACTTTGGAAAATCTTCTCCATGAAGATCTGTCATGTCTTTTTAAGTTAATCTGAGAAGTTCATACACCTCGGCATACTTGAATAGATCACTCAAGATGAAGAAAGTACGAAGTACTTATGATCTTCAATTATTCGTGGTGGCATAATACTTAAATGTGTATGGATTTCAATACTAAGAGATATTCGGCTTCTGATTACGACTGTACCACAATCAGAATCCAAAAATAACTGTAGCAAAACCTCCCTAATATAATCACAAGACAGAGTCATATGGAATAAACGGCAGAGAGAGGGTTGAAGAAACACAATTCACACTTAGGTGACAACTCTTGAGTGACTCTTGGCTTTTGAACAATGAGGATTATTTTATTTTTCTGAAGCTTAAAAAAAACTAAATGCACCCAGACATACGATCTCTTTAGGTTTATGGAAGGTGCACACACTGACACTAGAGTACAGGTGATGGGGATTCTAGTGTCAAACAAAAAACAATAGCTCGAGCATGTTATACCAACTGAATTAAGAGATGTTGTGTGATATGCTTACCCACTCGAATGTTTAGATTGTTGGAGAGTATAGTAGACGGGGTATAGAGAGCTTTGGGATTCTTTTCGAGGAGAGGGATGATATGGGACGGAGCTATTTTTACGACTTGTCGGTGACTTTGGCCCCCTTTGATTGTTGATTCTCTCATCTTCTTTTTTCGAACTGGGTTTATTTTGAATTTTAAATACAATGGAATAGAGATTGAATGTGGGGAGATGGGTAGAGGCACACCCACTCGAATAGTCTTAGAATCTGTGTGTTTTGAGCTTGGGACGGAAGGTATAGCTGGTCGGTGTATGCAGAGGCACACAAGTCATATTGGGCTAATTGTTTAAGGAATCTTTTAGCACGTTTAGAGGCAGGGGCTTTTTTTTTCTTATAAAGAATTGTGCGTTTGAAAAGGAGTTGTGGATTCTTTATATTAAGACATGAGGGTGTTCAAGTATGTGTGTAGTTTGTATTGATGGTAGAGTTGCTTCTGTTCAGTTGTAGTTGCTACTGTTCCCTGTAAAACGATTGAGGAGTGAGAGTATTGAGTAGGGAACAAAATTGCTAGTTCACACCCGGTGTGGATTTGGTTGTAATTATCAGAGGAATCCCACTTTCCAACGTCCCACGATGACCGTCGTCATTAATAATATACTTGTCACACAACATGGCACTCAAATATTTTACGTACTAAAACTATAGTCGTTTTTAGTTAGGTTAGGCTTTTAATGTCTCAAGAACGTACATGACATAGAACATCCTCCTACAAGTTTATTACTAACTAGGCGTATACAGGCCCGTTCATGGGCCACTATTGAGCAAGACCTTTTCGAAGGTCAAGGTTACCTTTTCTCACCAGCATCATAATTATAATTACGACTGACCTGTCGAGTCTAGTAGTTCAAAAATATGTCCAGTAAATAAGGAGAAGTGAAAGCAACAGACAGAAGGAGGGAAATTTTTAGCGAATTATAAAGTAGATAAAATTCCCTATCGAACAAAAAAAGTTTGCAAAGACAGGATACGAAAAGGGTTTTAGAATGATATAAATTTTTTGTATATGGCTTATGTCAAAACGAAAAGTATAATAAAGTTGTAACTACAAGTTTGGTCATAACTAGTCAGCTCTCTGCGTATTATATTATTATACGTTATAGATGGATTCGTGTATGATATCTGATCCTGCCTTTTGAACTTGCTAAAAAAACTGTAATTGATTTGAATGTGTGGGAAAAGTTAAGCAAGTTGATATTCACATGAATTCATTTCCATAGTTAAGATTTCAAAGAGTTAATTGTACACATGTAAATGCTGTTATCATATCATTTGATGATCATGATGATGATGTAAACATGGAGGATATTTCTCTTGTATATTAAAATTATATATGATGTCCTTATGATATTATTATATAAGCATTGCTGTGATTTAGAAGAAAAAAATTTTTATGAACAAAGGACGCGGGGGACTTTTTTTGGTATGGATAAGTATCGTTAATGATAGGTTCAAGTGCTAATTCTTCCTTTCCTGGCCGAGTAATTGCTCACTACCGGTCGTGTCATTGTTAACTAAGCTAATAGTTCTCACTGTGTCCTTTATAATAAGACAGTAGGGACTCTAGGGACTTTAATAGCTTCAAACATTGCTCGTCAGCATCCTTCGTGATATTAATTGTAGATGGAAACTTATGGAGAGATTTTGTGATACCGAACAAAGATTTCATTTCATTTGAAATCTGGAATCTCAAAGGTTCAGGACACTACGAAATTTTCTAGAGCACTTGACAACCTGACTTCGAAAAAGCCCTGTTTTTTTTAAATGTGGAAAGCATCTCGCATAATATATTTTCACCCTAGTGGGTCAAAAACGGCAGAGGGATGTTTGGAAAATATACTCAGCCTTTGAAATTTCATCCCTTCTATCCTCAATAAATTTGAATTTCGAAAATGATGTGAATCCAATCCTATGTACACAAGAGTATAGACTATACAGAGATATAAACTCGTCTAAAGCTAATCCTTTATCAAGAGCTCAGTCATCGGATAACCCAGCTGATGATGATAAGCGTGTCCAAATCGATTCTAAAAAATTCTCCTCCATCATCCTCGTCCAAATTCCCCCTGTAACATTAGACACATGGCCAAGAGCCTTAATAAGAGACTTAACTATGAAGCCATCATGATCATATGGAAATATCTCAAGGGTCCACCCTGCACATTGACAAGGTGTACCTACAGTCAGTGGTGTGTACCCTTATGACCAAAGGAGAGACTCATCTCTCTTGTCTATTGTTGCTGTCTGTATTGGGAAGGGTGTGTACTCGTTCCCCTCTCTCTCTTTATTACTATTTGGAATTGAAATATATTTCATTGTCTCCTCATTGTTGTATTATCTCTCAACAATGAAGTTTGGAAGGGAGTCCATTGTCGGTCTATTTGCTCTTTGACTAACCACTCGAGAGTCTCATCCCCTTTTATCCTCTCTATAAAATGTCATCCCTTGAGTCTCTCTCAAAATAATGTAGGCTGTATCATCTGCTCCAGTTGGCCCTTTGGAATAATCTGCAGTGGCTTTGGAGTTTGTGTCTCCGAGTCTCTCTATTCATTCTACCTTCCCTCATGTTCAAATGGATATGATCAAAAAAATATAGAAATCCCGGTTCAAAATGGGAGATTTGGAATATAGGCCTTTTAGACCAGTGGACCGTGTTGGTAGTCTCTAAGCACTTTATTGGAAGAGGTGGATTTTTTTTAAATATATATTAGGAGATGAAAGGAAGGACTAGAGGGGGGATTTGTAATATTTGAATGTGATGACAGCCATGGGACAGGGACAGATTTGAAGGGAGATAAAATTTTGACGAGTTTGGCCCTATGGTATGGCAGTGGGGGTTTAAAAAAAGTTCTAAACTCGACACTCGACTATAGTTGCTATTTCTGAGTTAAATTTGCTATGCATGATAATGATAATAATAATAATGAGGCCCATCTTTAAGCTAAGGGGGTATATGTGATTTGATTATTATTATGAAAGAGTGTGACGGTGAAGTTAATTACACTCCTCTGTCCCTAAGCAGAGGGTGTCCAAAATAGTTGTGTAAAGATCTCTCTCAGTGCTTGTAGTTAGTAGTCGTAATCACGGCCATCATCCTAATTATCATCAGATGAGAAGACGAGGCGTGACGAATGCTCAAGCGTTTAATAAACAACGTGTAAACGAGCCCACAATACGAGGCTAATGATGGCTAGGCATACAAGGGGCTGGGGCACTTGTACTAAATCACATCTCCATCTACTACACACGATCATTCAGGTTCGTGACAAGAGACCGTGTTGTCACTTTAACATCTAGAGGATTTCTTCATGGCGTTTTTCATCTTATTTATAATATTATCTTATCTCTTTGAGAGAGATGATAAAAAACCCTCTTGGGCTTTGTCTTTAATGGACGAGGAGGTGGACTGAAGATGCTGAGGATGGGAATCTTTTTGGTCCATATCAAGTTTGTATGGGAAACATGGACCGTGTCGGGATTGTCATGCCGTGATTACTTTCTATAGCTTAAGTGCATATCTATCGTTACAGATTAGTCTCTAGTTGTAGAGTAGTTTGTAGTACATGTGCAAAGGGTTGGATTTAGTTAGTAGAGAGTGGAGAGGGCTATGGGATAATAATTTCCGTGTGTCTATGTTTGAATGTGTTGCTATTAGCCCGTAAGTGGGAGATGGCATGACGGTTTATCAAATCTCCTCTTCTGTCCTCCTCCTGTCCCTCCGGATTAATTTAAATAGATGGGCTGAAATAGATTCAGGGGAAATTCTAGGGATCATTTAAACATTACTAACAGTTTGAGTTTCTGAATGAAAATTGAATTTAAAAAAACAGCTCGGACCAGAATCGAGTTGTTATAAAATCCCCAAAAGCTCCTCCAAACATGACGATGACGAGGAGGTTGATGATGATGTGCGAGACATATCGTGACAAAAGCACTTAACTCCGTGACAAATAGTCCCACCAGGGAGTACAGGACTACAAAACGGACAACTAAAGTGTGACAATTCCCTGGGATTAAACTGTGAAGTGGAAAGCCTTTCCCCTACACTCATGATGATTACAACTCAGTTCCCAGTGTCCCACTCTACTCCTTACTACCTTATCCTCATCGGAGCTAATGGAGACATCAAGTCCTTTAAAAAAATGCACAGTCTATAGAGTTGTTGGGGCTAGAGGAAATGAGTTGGCAGTAGTGGCTGGGGATGTCGTGTGGTGGGCCGGCCTTGTTTTTTTCTGTGTGCAGGATAAAAAGCGTGTGACATTGACAAACGGGGGACAGAATTGACGGGGAGGGAAAGTCCCAGCTGCGACAACTCTGACTCCTCCTTCTTATTCTTATTATATTCACACGACTCTCTCCTCTCTCTCTCTCTAGCCCTTTTTTTTAAAGTAAGTATGGGAAAAAAGATGGGAGTTGTTGGTATGTATTTTTTAAATGAAATGATTTAATATGGATTTTTGGAGGGTAGAATGGATATTGTTTATGACCCTCCTCCCCCTCTGAGGCCAAGAAAGAAGGAATTCGTGACACTTGGGCAGTGGGGACAAATCACCTGGTGACATGCAATGGGGCTTCTTAAGGCGGGCTACATTTTCTACTACCCTGGGCTGGGATCTGTAACGGCTATTGTTTGATTCGGATATGTTATGGGCTATGGGCTATTATAGCTTTCTTTTGAGAAATATAGGAAGATTCGATTCGAAAGTTTATACTGAGTGATAGGGATTGACAAGGGAGTAGGTTGTGTATACAGATATGGTTTGTGGCGGTTCATTACGGAGAGTATATGTATTTCAGTGGGGGATAGTGTATCCTTAGGGTTCTTGAAGACTTTTTGGGAGATGGAAGAATGAGGTAGTGGTGGTGGGGGTAGTAGTAAGTAAGTAATGTTAAGGATGGGCTTTTGTACGAAAAGAAGAGGACAGATTGACCAAAGACACGCGATAGATACACTTTGATGAGGAAGTCCATTTCATTGTTTCTTCCATTTGTCCCTTTTTGTGAGAGATAGATTCTATACTCTCATGGGGGTATATATATACCCTTTGGATTAAGGGATGGGCTTTATAGATCGGCTTGGCCTGGGATCTATGGGCTATTTTTTTATGGTTTATGAGAAAGAAATGTTTTAGGATATTTGGGCAAGGACAGTTGAGAAAAGATTGAAGAAAGAAAAAGAGGAAGAAAAGTTTCCTGGGCATCGTTCCTGAAATTAATTGAATTATGTAAAAAGACAAGATGTGTTTTTTTATAAGGTTAGAGGATGACAAATCATAAGTGCACCTGAAAACTTTTTAAAGCTGAATGAAAAAATTTAAAAAAAAGTCACGTCAGAGCATCTTGTATATGCAAATGACTAAATAGATTTTGAAAGTCTCTTTTGAAATCCTCCAAGTCCCTTGTTATTGTAAAAGAGTTCTTTTAGCCCTCTCTGTGCTGGTGCTATTATATAAACGTCACAAAGCTCAGAGAAAACCGCAGGAGACAATTTCTAAAGAAACTAGTAGTAGAAAAAAAAATCCCGACCGAACCTCTGCTAACCAGACCAAGAGAATCTAGAAGCGAGCTTTTGACTTTTAGGAAAAAATTTTTATTAATACTTTTTTTTTTATTACTTGTAATGACAATAGGAAAGTATGAATAATAAATAATAATATATAAAAGCTTGGAGGGCAGACTGGGAAGCTTTTTTTATTTATTATTTTATTAAACAGTTAAAGAGGATTCACATCTTAAGGAAATCCTCTTGGCATCTTTGATATTTTATGTATATATTTATATATAAAAAAGTATCTATAAAAAAAGACTCAGGAGTGTCTTTCCTAGAAGATGTTGGCCTTTATAAGTTGTTAATCTTTGGTATGTATAAAAAGAGTCGTGGAGTTTCCTCGTGATGGTTTCAAAACTGTTGATGGGTGAACAATGGGAGAATGAAAAAGTGGCAGTCTTCCCAGACCACATAAACCCACCGGGGAGTCTCAATAGCCCATTTTATTCCACATTACCCGACAAATCCCGAGACGACCATCAAACACAAACTCACTGACGAATATTTCAAAACCAGATCTGCCATCATGGCTCCTCCAAAATAAAAATTAACTACATTGGTCAACTTTTCATATATTTTTGGCCCATCAAATTTTTAAGTGTTAGCCCTTTTTTTATTATTGACAATTGGGAAATTGGATCTCCTGTCTTCCTTATTGGTCCTTGGCAATTGGCTATTGAATGAGCAAGAGTTTGGACTCAAATGTCATGTCCATGTCGGCCTGGGTCTGTACAGCTGGATGGATATGGAAATGAGAGGAGGGTGGGTTTTATGAGAGATTGGATTTGTAGACCTTTTTTCCCTATTTGTTTAATAGTTTTTGTTTAGAGAGATGGATTGATATTAGAATGTCTATCGAGATTAAAAAGCAGAATAGATTTTTATTTTTTTACAGCTTTATTGAAATAAGGCACGGAATATCAAAGGATGGGACGATGGCCCACCCTCTATGGACTATCAGGGATTGCAAGTAGGAACACGAGGACAGAGAGTCCATTAGGTTTTTTTTTGTTATGTATTAATCTGGGCCTTGGGTTAAGGGAACTATTTTCCAAGGTTCGTAATCTCTTGAGTCAATAGGAGAAATAGTTTGTATAGCTAAGGGATTCAAAGTATCCAATCCCACGCAGTCATACAATTATGAGTGGAATGGAATTGTTATTGGCAATGAAACAATTCCGGGCTGCTGGGTGGTTTGGTTTTTCAGCTCGGATTTTGTTTCGAATTTCCGTGGCTAGCTTTTTCGAATTGGATTGACAGGGAGGAGGAGGATGGATGACAATGTTTATAATAGGTGGACTAAAAAGACGGTCAGTTCATTTATTTGAAGAATTAATTTGTTAATCAAACTATAGATGAACCCAGGTGAATTTTCAACGTTTCTAATCTGAAGTAAAAATAAAATCTGTATTCTGATGCGTAAATGAAATTAAAAATGAGTTACTTGTGGATAAACTTAGTGGACGAGTCGGTGTGGAAATAATCGCATCTGACTCTTGTAGGAAGAGTGAGAAATTATTTGAAATCGTCCTGACTCACTCGGCTTTTAAAAAAAATTTTAAGCTTAATAAGAGCAGAGGCAGAGGACCCTAAGGGATTTTTTTGGGCTATAGTATTTTCAGGCATTGTACTGTTTTGAATGGAGGATTTTATTTGACCGTCAACCCGGGGTGATGATTCGAATGGTTTGTAGGCAGTGGGGGTGATGATTTGATGATGCGGACAGGACAAATGCTAAATTGTAAATTCAAAATCCGAATCCGCTACCTTCCCCCTTTACCTTTCTAGCCCTTTCTCTGGGCTGATGTGATCACGATTGTCTGTCTGTCTCTCCGTCACTTTGATAATCTATAAAGGGTTGGACTTAGACGTTTATAATTTTGTTTGTAGAGGATAGGATTTGAGTTTGATGTTGACACACGGGGGTTGACCGCTTTTTTTGATGCGTGAATGGTGGTTGTAGCTTGTAGCTTAAGGAGCGGGCCCTTGGTAGCTCGGGCTGAATGTTTTATGAAATGGAAACAAAAGGGGAATAATAAATAGTAGACTCATCTTCTATCTCTCTCTCTCTTGATGTTGATTAGGATCGACGAGGTGGAAATCCATTCATGAGCAAGTCACCCGAGGAAACTATTCAAATATATAAGAGAGGGATGTGTGTAGACTAAATACTATAGACCAAACTCTGCTTTGTCTACCCTTGTCCATGGAAAGATATTAAATGTATAGTTTTTGAAAACTTTTTATCATTTCTTTTTGAATAGGGGAAATATTTTATGACAATAAGTAAAGCTAGTCTTTCTCTCATCTGTCTAGTTTGTATTTAAATTATACACAAGATTGGGGAAGGGAAAAAAATGTTTGTAAAGGAAAGACTTGGAATAGGTCCCTTTTGTCATTGGGACAAAACTCGGGGTTTTGTTAGTCTATACTTGTGTGTGTCTATTTAGCTGTCAGGAGTTTCTTCTGTGCAGTTGGGCACGAGAGAGGACATAAGAGTAAGATTGTGGGGGTTGGTCCTTGCCAGCTTCTTTTAAATAGATTTTAAAACTTTGGAAAAATAATCAAATGATGATTTTGAATTCAAAATTTGTATTTGGAATTCGTTAAGGATTTCAAAGAGGGAATTTTTGTACAATAAAAAAAATTCGGGTTCTTATGTCATTAGGTGAACATTATCATTAGGATTTTTGTGTTTATGGCTTTTGACGATGATGGTCTAAAAAGATTGCCTGGTTAGTTAAGTTAGAAATTTGGTGTAACTACGCAGTCACATATTAAAATATTAATCAAGCTTTATCGTCCTCAAAGTGAGGTGTTAAATATTCTATAAGTATTAAAAATGTACGTAATTCTAAATCTATAAGATCGGACATTTTAAAATGACACTCTTGGATTTAAATTTATTAATAAGATTTGACTCTCTCTCTCTCCTGTAAATCCGAAAGTCCTTCATAATTTCCAAAAAAAACCTCGGGACAGAAATTGACAAAATCCACACACTACATCCCGAAAATCTCCAAGGCTTTTCACATCCCGGGTACCTACAACATGCATAGTTTGGGTCTTGGTCGTCATTCCACCCGGGTGGACTTGTAATCTCTCTCTCTCTCCGTATGACCCGGGAGGTTGTATAAAATATCTCTCTCTCCTCTCTGTTGGAAACGTCTTTCCTTCCTCGTCGGTTCCTGTGGTCTCTTCTTCCTTCTCAGATTTGCACGTATCGATCCGCGTTTGCCATTTGCGAAAAAGGGAGGCTCCTCTCTCTCATGTCGTTCGTGTCTGCCTCCGCCATTCGTCCCCCATCGTCATCGCCCATCATCATCATCATCATCATCATCATCATGAGGGGCATCATCATCTAGGAAAAAAAGGATGGGACTCTCTGGCCATTTCATCGACACATTCGAATCTGGGCTAGGTGCTATATGAGCACTTTTTTTTAGAGAGGACTTGAGCCTTATGGATTGCAAGTTTGAGTGAGCCTATTAGTATAGTGATCTGTATTGGGGGGGGGGGCATTTACTAAGTAGTTCAATCGTGGTGTAGATAACGGGCTACTGAAAAGAGCCAGAGCTTTTTTTTATTATTATAGATAGTATAAGGTTGTGGTAGTATATGAGGGGAGTGTGGTTCCACTCAGATCTAATTTATTTCTTGACGCACTTGATCCCAATGTAAATTGACAGTTTTAGGGCGCGGAGGAGCTTGTATGGAAATGTCGACTGTCCTCTCTCTTGTATAACTTTCGTTTACTGCATTGCAGATTTTTTTTTCATTACGAAGGATGGTAAGATTTGTTAGTGGTGGTGGTGGTGGTTGTGATGATGATGATGATGGTGTGGTGGTCTTAAGGGGAAGAATGAGTTCATGTCTTGTCATCATCATCATGATCCTCTGGTATCATGACACAAGTTTGAGAATTAATATCAAAGTCAAACAATCAAATCTCGGTTGGATTTTGTGGTAGTGATGGGGTGTATTTGTATAGTAACCTGGTGGAGTTTATAAATATAATATAATCTGCTATTATATATGGACTTGGTTTAATTTAGCAGATTTAGTTTGCTATTTCCTCAGGGCTAGATTTCTTCGTTGTCAAATGTCAGTCTCAGGCGAATTGGTAGTGGTGGTTGGTGGTGGTGGTGGTTTGTCTACTATTCTGTTTCATGTGTCCCTGTCAAATTCAGATATCCAGGGTGGATGATAAACTGCTTCCATGTTTATTAATATATTTATTAACATGTGGATATTCACTCCACATCTTGTATCAATTTCCCAAACAACTTATACTAACTTTTTCGGTATTAGTTACAGGGATTTCCTAGTCAGCTGGAATGGCTTGGGGGATTCCTGGCTTTGAATTAGATTTCGAAATTTTTTTTTTTAAATTGAGCAGGTTGACATTTTGAATTTGATTTTTTTCTAGATCGTGAAAGTTTCTAAACACCGTAGATTGAGGATGACTGTGTGAATCTTATTTATTTAGTTGATAATTTATTCTTATTTAGAGTCCCATGACTTGGTTCCTCTCTTGTAGCGTTATCCCCAACCGATTGTGTTTAGACATAGGAAACAGCGAGCGTGACTTGGCTGGTCGTCCTCTTAATAAAATATCCATTTTAAAAAAGAGACAACAGAGAGCTGAAGCAGAGAGTTGACCATGATGACATGACAATCTTGAGAGAATCTTGTTGACTATAGACATATTAACTATGGGGGGATATAGTAAAATGAATTTAAAGAATAGTTGAGATGAATACGAGAGGGGATGATTTTTTTTAGCAGAGGGGGGACGACTGATGACAATCAGAGTGTTCAAAACTCCTCACAATTGGCCATTGATTGGCAAGAATGGCCGGTTTGGACGTTGTGAGGAGATTGTGAAAATAAATTGTCCTGAGAAAAGGGTCCATTGTGATCGAGATTGAAGTGTGAGTTAGTGAAATGTAGAAAAAAATATTATCCTTGAGGGGATTTCAATATTTTTAATACATGGAGATGGGGATGTAAAATTTAAAAAAAGTTGTTACATCTAAGAGAGAGAGAGAGGTGATTTTTTTTAAGGTATTGGTTAAATATAAATAATATTAGTATGGCTGTGCTGTAGGTAAATGACATGAGAGAGAGACAAGAGTCGTTAACTCATCTCTTTGTGGAGGACTCCCTTGAACTCTTGTGGGTCATTAGTTAGCGGGGTTTTTTATAGTTTTTAATTTGAGGAAGAAAAAATAAGTTAATAGAAAGAGTCTATTGTTAAAAGAATTGAGTTTTTTGGAATGGTCGTGTTTTGACAGTTTTTTTCTCCTTAAAAGGTTGATACGATATTGGTTATTAATTTTTCACGGGTTTTTTTAAGGGGAAAAATCTTGTGTATGATATTCTATTTACCGTTTCTATATCCTTTGTAATGAAAATATATCTAGATAAAAGGGTCTCCTGTCAAGTACTTGTCTTTTTTTCCTAAACACAAGGGAACGGAAGCGGAGACTTGTTGAATAGGGAACAAGATTGGATGTGAAGTGACATGTCGTTGTGTGTGGGTACTCAAAACTGAAAATGTGCCAATAGCTTCAGTTCTTTGTTCCCCTGTGTTTTACAGGATTTTGGAAAGATTTCATTTTTTACAAAGGACTTTTTTTTAAAACCGTAGGAAATTTTTAAGGAAATTGGAAGTGCGGTCCTTTGAATTGGATTTGTAAGTTTACATTTAAAAAAAAACAGGTCCTTCAAAGTTCAAACTTTGATACCTTGAACAAACCACAATGAGCCAAAAGCGACATTAATTTTTACACACATTTCCAGGGTAAAAAAATAATGAATAACTTTCCCCCTATTTTTCCCCACAAAAGAATGATAATGACACCATGATGACTTACTGAGTTCAGAGTTGTCTTAAAAAAAAAATCTCTTACCCATTCCACATTCCTCCACATTGTCTTCGGTCTCGTTTAAAAGACCACAAATAATAATCTCGGTTTGGCATTCGATCACTTTTAGGACTTGTTGACCATTAGAAAAAAGAGTATGACTTTCGACTGCACTACCATATTCCATACATACGTAATGATGATGATGATGATGATGATGGTCACAAATTGAGAAAAGCCATACCGGACTGGAGGGACTCTGATCTCATGGTCATCCTCTTCTTCATAATAGCACAAGAGGTAATAGCCTTTTCTCTTGAGAAGCTTGGAGATATTATGGTTGGACAATTCTCACATCTCATAGTTTTATGACCGCATGTCTCTCCGTCCCAAAGATGAGCTTGACGTGGAATTATTCGGCATTCTTTTTACCACGTTTTCAAATCCCCATCTTCAACTCTTGTGTCCAGGGATCTCTATAGAGAAGCCTAGGTTTTTGGTATAGTAGTGACCTGCTAGTAGGGGCTCCAAGCTGACACCTTACCCTCTTGTGTGCCGAGATGTCTATAGAGAAGGCTTGATAGGTAGGGGCTCGAAGCTGATTAAAATTACGTACATCCAGAGAATCCAATTTGTCTACACAAGAGTTTAGAAGGTCGTGAGGGCGACGGGGCTCAAGACGTTAGAAAATAAATACAGAGACAATTTCCACCTGGGATTTGAAAAGTACGTTTGAAAAAAAATCACTCCAGAAGACTAAGAGTAATGAGTTTGTGGAGCACAAGGCTCTCTCCTCTTTGTACATGATATAATATCTTGGAAGACAGTGGGCTTTTTTTGAAGTTCAAAGTTATTTGGAATTATTTCTCAATGCGATAGGGTTGGGATTTTTGGTGGGGAAAAAGTGTTGTGGAATCGGTGCGCGTGTAATGAGCCCGATTATGACATGCATTATGACCATTAGCAAAGAAGTCGGTATGGACTCTTGACTCGGGACAAAAACTGGTCCTGAGACGTGGTTATAGCTAAGGCCGTCACCTTTTTCTTGGCTGGACTGGATGTCTTGGTAAAAGAGTGTCTGAGAAATGTTGGAGATTTCGAAATATTAATCTACTCGGTCAGTATGGGTCGTTGTGAGGATTTTTGGTCCTCTTGTGGATTTACATAGTTTAGAGGGGACGATTATTTTATATGTAACCACCACCACTGCCAACCACCACCGCTCGGTTCATGAACTCAATTGGCAGTGACTTTTTGTCGTCCTTGGAATCTTCCTTGTATTTACTCAAAAGTGAAAAGTACGTCGTATCCAGTAAAGTAATCTATTGTTTCATACAATCCCATTGTATATAGAGAGAGAGATGTATATCTATGGCTTTTCCTTTGACTTTTGATGATGTTGGAAAGACGTGAAAAATAATAGATTCCTAAAGCCCTGGCCAACCCGACCGACGACGGTCATCATCATCATCATGTTCTTCATCCTCAGAGAGAGAGAGACGTTTGTAATCATCATTTGTTTTCAGTCATGATCTTTGCTTGTCTCTTGTTGTGGACGGTAGAGTTTCCATTATATTTTTTTGTCTGCTCAAAATATTTCCATAATAATGATTGCCAGGAGTTGTGTTCATTGTTGGCCAGGTCCATAGGGTGTAGATAAATATATGTGGACAATGGATTTCCAGCTCTGCTCAGCTCTGCTCAACTCTGCTCAACTCTGCTGTGTGAGTATTTAACAAAAAATAAAAGCAGGCCCAAAAGGCAGACTCTGAAGAGAGAGGGTCTGACGAATGACATTTATGACACGACCCACAGACCCGGGACAAAAAAATAACCAAACAGATCATTAGCAATTTTTATGGTCTTTCTTACAAATTACATATCTCAGGGATGTGAGGTTGTGGAAGCTTTTGAGCCTTTTGAGTCTTGTTGTGTGTGTAGCAAATGTAGAATATTATTTGGAATAAATGAACCCTGCAGTATTTTTTATTTAATGTGTGTCCAAGTTGAAAAAGAGAGGAAAAAAAACTGTTTGAAACCAGTAGGGACAAATTGCATCTCTGACTGAGGTGGAACGAGAATTTTAAACTACCTCTCTGACACGACACGTACGACGGGGCTTGATTACTTTGAGAGCAACTCGCTTCTTCAATGTCTTCTACTCTCTTGGGCTTTTTTCTGGAGCCGTTTGTCCTCAAGCCGATTTGGGAATTTTGATTAACTGCTAAAAGGCTTCTTTAAGCTACTCGGTATTTACTCGGTAAGAGGAGATTGAGAGGTCCCATGGAACCTTGGATTTGGATGTGCACAATCTTTGGTATTCCGTTGTTAATTTGTCCGTACTTGGGTTCGGAAGTTTGATTGAAAAGGCTTATATATACTACTCGGTAATTACTCGGCATGAGGATATTAATAGGTCTGATGGAATTTCGTGTTTGAAATTTTAGCAATCTTTGGTTTGGTACTCGTTACGAATATTCGAAAAGTTTTTCAAGTATCAATTCATCTAATCCAAGGACATTCTATGGACAAAAAAAATCTATCGTTGATTAGATTTTTTTTCTCTCCAGGGCGAAGAAGTTAGTTGCACTCTTATTGCTTTTACTCGAACAATGTACTCGATCAGCCTGATTGTTGATACATGATGTGGAGTGTATGAAAGTATTTATCCTAGCCATGTCCTCCTCGTCCTCATCAGCTAATTTAGAAGTCATTGTGTCGCACCTAGAGAGTTGCATAAAAAAATACAAAATTTAAATTTAAATCCGTCCCCTGATCCACCGGCTGTCTGTCCGTCCGTCCTCGTCGTCGGTTCTCTTTCAAGAAATGATTCGAAAAGCCTGGAGGTGATTATGAGGATGATGATGATGATGCCACCGCATTAGAGAGTAAATTGTATCGCATGGCAATCCCAATAGCACTGAGGATGATGATGGTCTTTTAGTCATCTTGATGGAAATCTCATTTAGTCAACTCAAAAGGCTTAAATTATCATTAGGGAAAAAAATGGACTCGAGCCCCCACCGTTTTTTATACCACTGAGACGCACACGGTCTCCCAAATGTCTTCTTGATGGCCGATGGCCTTCTTTACGATTGCTGTCTCTAATCTTTAGTAGTCCATAGTGGCAGTATGCTAACATTGTTAACTTGCCTATATATAGCAAGTAATAGTCTTGGTATGTCTTGGGGATGATAATGGATTTTCAAAGAATTTAGAGTGAGCTCTTGTTTTTCGGCCACCCTGTAACAGGAGTCAGCGTTTTTTAATAGGTGGGCCGTATAGAGAGGATGGACTGTAAAGTATTAATGTGAGGTGTGATTGTTGTAATATATTTTGAATGTCTTGTATGAATTGCAGTGTTGGAGAAGCTCCTGACATCCAGGGATGATGCCTTGTCCATTTTTGACGTGTGCAGCCTCGCACTTTATGGGACACACGCGTTACCCATAAGGCTTAAGATTGTCATCGTAAGTGCTCCCATTTAGTCCTTAATCTCCTCTTTCAATCTTTCAAAGGTGTAAGTAAGTGTGTGATTCCAAAGGGATTTATGTAGCCGAGGTGGTATTATATTATACTATGAGCTTTAGTAGAGAAGAGAATAAGAGAGCTAAATGGTTTCCAAAGGACCCGAGGTGGATTTCTCTATTCTTTGTGTCAAACATGAGAGAGGACACTTTTCCCCCGTGTCTTTCATAGTGCCGATCTTAAGGACTTGAGATTGTGATCTCTTTTAGAGCTGAGGACTTTGAAAGGGAATTAATTTTACTTTAGTTGTTAAGGTGGTCGGTGGTGATGGTGGGGGTTGGAAAGTAGATTAGGACCAGAGATGGCTTATCTTTTTTTTAAGAGAGAGAGGGAGACATTCATTAGGTTATTATGTATAACATGAAATGGATGTCTTCTCAAGGGGCGACTTATTTTCTTTTGTGTTCTTAGGTAGTAGAGAGGGATTAGGTAGGTTGGTAGTTGGTTGTATTGATCAAACCCGATGGGGTTTTATATTTTTGACTTTCCTAATCGGAAGCTTGTCAAAGCACTTGATGTTTTTTAGGAGTGTATTCTAATCGGGGGATAATCTCCGATAGTTTGGCCTGGCTTGAGCTTTATGGAATTAGTGTCGATTATTTCGTGTCCTTGTACTTTCTTGTGCACATTTCGAATGGGGCTGGAAATTTTTATTTTCTAGAGGATATTTTAATTTTAAATGCTTTGAGGATTAAGAATTGATTAATTAAATCTGTAAATCGCTATTCTAAATAAGGGAGATGTTTTAAAGATTTGATTTGTGACGGGATTCGTATGTGTTTTTTTTCAGGAGAGGCTATTGGCCACACTTCAGCCGGATGAGGTGGACAAGATCTTGAGAAGTTTCGGGTGGACACCTCAAGACTTGGCGCGTGGGTACATGATCCAGGTGAGATTATTTAATTAGGGCGATCGAATCTTTTTACATTTTAAAATAATACACAACGGAAGTAGAAAAAATTGGCAAATAACTTTAACATAAAAAATAATAACAAGAAACCGACTTATTGATGAAAAAATATTGGACATATTTTAAAAATATGCCTGCAACCTGAATTCAATAATAAAAGACAAGGACTCAGCCTTCGTACACATCCTAAAAAACAAGGCCAACCTACCCAAGGGATATTTGTGTACGTATACAGTCTGTACAGAGTCTCCAATTCCCAAAAGCGACCCGGGTTTTTTATTTTTTAGTTTCCCATCTCCCCGAATCCCATCTCTCTCTCTTTCTCTCCGGGAATATTTCCTCGTCAATTTTTTTCCCTTGTATTTGTGGCCAAGGGATTTAGTTTCTTTTGAGACTGAATAGCTGTCATCACTTTGGACTCTTATGGGATTAGTAAAAAGTGTCTGGGAGGAAGGAGGAAGGAGAATAACCATAACTCGGCGGGTCTCAGAGGAGAGAATTCGGACAAAGAATAACATGCCATAACATTTCTCGCTCCGAAATTTCGGATGTTTTCACTCACTTACTTTTGGCAACTGGGACATTCGGGGAAATGCTCAAGGAGACGTTTCTCTATAGAAATAGATAGCACGAGCCTCTTTTATATTTATTATACACTTAACTTACCGTACGTTTTTAAGGGTGACTTTTATTTGTTGTTCTCTACCCGCTCTTATTCCCACCGAATTTATTTTATCACATTTCTTCGGGGATTGCCAATCATTTTTTTAACTCTCCGATTCGGCAGATCGTTATTCTTTATAGTATGCGCTCTCTACTCTACCTTGGCCTCGTTGGCATTGGCCTCTTTAAATACCATGTAAAGTCGGTGTTCATATTTGTAAAATATTTTCTCAATTCGTTCCAGGACCCACGAGGAGGACTTTTAGTGCGATGGTCGATGCCCCCAAGGGACGAGGAGATTTTGATTCTTCAGCAGTTCCTCAGGTTTCAAGCAACGCGTGCCCTGAGCTTTGCCCTTTTGAGGGATGACTTTCCACTAATGTCCCCAGCAGCGGCAGTGTCCCTCCCGAATAACAGCTTCACCTCATTGTTCCACCCCTCTCTGTTGAACATCCCTGGGACGAATCAGGGGACGCCGAGCAACAACAACAACAACAACAACAACAACAACAACAACAATAATAATAATAACCCCTTGCAGAGCAATAATAATAACAACAATAGTACGAATACGAACAATACGAGCAACAATGCTCTGAGCAGCAGCAGTAGTAGTAGCAATAGTCTCCTCTCCCCAAAGAGCCCTTTAAATCATACCAGTAATAACAATAGCAGTAGTGGGAACAATCCCCTCACCCCGGGCTCATTGTTCTCCATGAATAGTTCACATTTGAATCTCGCTCTTCCCCATTTCCTCTCTAACTCAGCCCCCTCGGCCTCCCTTAATCCCCCCGTCTCCCTAGCCACCCAGAGTAATACTAATAACAGTACCAACAACGGGAACAATCATCACAACAATGGCCACAATAACAACGCCACGAGCAACAGTCACAGCAACACTTCTCCCAATCCCCGCAATCATCACCATCATCACCAGAATGATCGACATGCGGAAAGAGGCGGTGGGGGTGGGGGCAGCGGCTCGTCCCTTCCTCTCATATCGACCAGTTCCTTAGGTGAGGGCTTTGTTATTTTATCGATGAAATTTCTATTCCTCTCTCTCTCTGTCAATGATGGATGTGTTTTTTTCCTCAACATGGAATCTAGTTATTCAGTGTCATTAAACCTGCTGTCTCTCTCTCTTGAGAGTCTTGAGTCAGGTCTTGTTTGATTTATTCCTCAGATGATTGTCTAATCAACTCTTTGGACGTAGACATGTCATGTCAAGAGCCAATCGAGTGTCGTATTCTATGTATGCAAATCGTCTTTGGGGAATGAAAAAAAAACTTGATACCCATCTGTGTTACGGCTTAAGTAGTCCTAGCCTAACCCACAAGGTTTCATCATCCTTAAGAGAGGCCAAAATGATTTGCATATAATGTGAACTCGTTCCATAATTACAATTTGCAAAACGAGTGAGAAAAGTCTGCAAAATTCCAACCTCATATTCCAGTCACACATAACTCTCTCCAACGTTCCGTCCCCCTCTGACAATGAGAGTTTGGAACTGGAATTGTAATTGTAGGAGGTGATATTACACAGGGACTATCATATTAAGCTTAGCATTAAGGTCCATCTTTTTGCTAATCACCAGGTTAGTATTAAAAGTAATGAAGAGAAAAGATGGTGGGTTTTTTACCAGCCGTGTGTCTCTCTGTCTGTAGCTCAGATGCTCCTTGGCTTTGGCTTTATCGTCCCAAGTATTCCATAATTATATACTGGTTACTCTAGAGAGCCTGGGTGGAAACCGGATTTTCTCATGACAGTCATCATCAGCAGTGGTGGAATTTTCTCTGAGAGAGATGCTCAGAGATATGGGTGGCAAATGGTTGATGAGAGAGACTAGAGGGTTGCATAGCTTAGGATTTGATCTGGATTCTAAATGTTTTGAAAGCAATTAAAAATCCAATAGAGCTTGATCATTGTTTTTTCCATATGAACTAGGAGATAGAAGCAGGAGCAGAAGCGGCCGACGGAGCACGAACTCATCAGCTCTAAACTTGTCAGTACAGTCAGAGAGTGAGGATGATGAACTGAACTTGTCGACACATAACAATCACACAGCCCCTGACCTTATTGGTAGTGGGGGTCGAAAGTCATCCATGATGGTGAATGAAGTGGTGGACTTGAGCTCCAGTGCCAGTACGAGCACGAATAATCATAGCAGTAGTAATAATAACAACACCAAGAGCCATCGACGAGGGAACCATCACAATAGTAACAATGACACGGGTCATCCAGGGGGGTTGATGGGGTCACTTCACCACGGGCTTATGGCGAACCATCACCATCATCTCCATCATGGGCTCAAGTCTGGGGATATATCTGGGAACCACTTGCCCCCCAGGGGGGACCAGCTCCAGCATCTTAGGAATAACCATTTGTCGATGAGCAATGAGCTGATTAACAATCTGACGAATATGCATAAATCAGCGGATCTCATGGCTGCGGCTGCGGCTGCTGCTGCGGCAGTCTCGATGCCCAATAGTAACATGACCTCGGGGGCTCCTTCCGCCATGGGTCCTCACTCTCGCAAGTCTGGCCAGCCCCTTAAAAGAGGTTGGAATCCGGTTCCTATGGCCGCTCAGCTTGTCAATCCTGCCACCATGACAGCTCAAGGTAAATTGACACGGGATTCCCTTTCGTTTTTGGGACATTTAATTAGGGGTAATTAATATGTCACACCTGGTCTTGATACCGGTTATCCCCTCTTTTGTAAGACTGGACGTAATTCCCCTTGTGACTCTATAAACTCAAACCGGCTTAGTCCAGAAGGATGATTTTTTTTCTCTCTCTTTCCCGTAGGTAAACGACGAGTCCAGTGTTCCGTCTGTCTCAAGACGTTCTGTGACAAGGGGGCCCTTAAAATCCACTTTAGTGCGGTCCATCTCCGGGAAATGCACAAGTGTACCGTAGCCGGGTGTAATATGATGTTCAGCTCCCGAAGGTCCCGAAATCGACATTCTGCCAATCCTAATCCTAAGCTCCACTCTCCTCATTTGCGGAGAAAGATTTCCCCACATGACGGTCGATCTAGTCAGCCCTTGTTGAACCTGAATAATCCGATGCTCTTCCCAGGGTCAAATATGAGGTTCCCTCCGTTCATGCCTGGCTTAGGGATGCCCTTACAAAACGGAGGGATGGGTGTCCCTTCGGAATCGGGCAAGGATGACAAAAGCAGTGATGAGGACACTTTGGATATGAAGCATCAAGTGAAGATGGACAGGTGAGTTTTATTTAGTTTTCTACAGTTTACGAGCAACTCGGCATTGGATTACAATATCTCTTAGTGAGAAAATTAAATTTACAAACCCAATTTTTAGTAGATGACGTTAATACTAAAATGAAATTTCAGGGATATGATGATGGACCCTGACGGATCCAATTCCGAAGCTTCCTATTCCTCTGCGAACGAAGAATTCATGGAGCCGAAGTCCCCTCCCTCAAACAGCAGTAGTAATAAGAAGGACGGTGCTCGGAAGCGTAAGCTAAATAACCCCGTTCGTCTCTCGAACGTAGCAGACGACTCAAATGACGAATTTTGCTGCTACGACGATGGGACAGTCGTCTCCAATGAGGATGACGACATCGAAGAGAATGACAATGAAATCGACAAGTTCAAAGGTGGAGGTGGGTCATCGATCGACAGTCCCAAGAAGGACATGAGCAGGGGCTCCCCTCCCTCCGACGTACAAAGTCCATTGAGTCTCACGGGTCATAACAATCATCATACGATCAACAGCATGACCACATCCCCGAACAACGGGGTGTTCCTTGATGAAAAGTTCCTGCACCAAAAGTCTGGGACTCTATCAGACCCTTCGGGATACCCCGGTGGGGACGATGAGGATAAGCTGGGGTCACTCTTGATGTCAGAGGGTACTGATGAGACTGTAAAGCGACACAAGCATCTCGTCAAGGGGGAGAGGACTCGGATCTCGGACGATAATCATAATGAGGAGAAGACTAATAATGGAGAGGAGAGGGGGGAGGTGAATAAATCAGAGAAATCTAGTGAAGAGGACGAAGAGGCTGACCACTTGGGGAAGTTGGAGGCCCTGCCGATCTTCTCATCCCCGCATAACTCGGACTCTTCTCTAAAGTCGGAGGATGATGAAAACAACGGGGGAAGGTCGGGGGGATCGCCGAATTCTAGTGAGTAAGCATAATTTTTATTACTGCCCTTTTTAATTATTAAAGCTTCCTAGTTTCCACTGGAAGGGGTGAGTAGGTAGAGGCTGTGGTTTGGCACAAAGTGTCTGGAGTAAGTATAATGATTATCGTCTAGTACTTTGTAATCTTAATAATTAAGTTGAGGAGGAGATTAGAAAATCCCAAAACTTTGCTCAACAAACTAAAGTTGGAAGATACTACATGGCTTGGGTTTTTGGTTTAAATTTCAGATGGGGATATTCCAATCGACCCCGACAATCCCAGACGCTGTCTCGTTTGCGGCAAAGTGTTTCAAAGTAAGTTTTTTTTAGGATTTTTTAAATTTTGATTTTGGTGATCTATTTATTGATTCGGTATTGTTTTTTTAATTGATTTGAGTAGACAGCTTTGGGATAAAGGTGCATTTTCAGAACGTTCACTTGAAGGTCAGTACAAATTATTACTATGATGATAAAGTCTGGGGAGTTTGTTTTAAAGTACAAAGGGGTTGATATTTTATTTTAAATGCTCTCCTATAGTTGATGCACAAATGTACAGTGGACGGATGTAATGCCGCATTCCCTTCTAAAAGATCCCGAGATCGCCATTCTTCTAATTTAAATCTGCACCGTAAACTTCTGTCAACCTCGGATAACTCTAATGGATCTAGTACTGATTGTAGTCTTAAGGATAGGGGCATGCCCCTCACACCCGGAGTCTCCCCAGCCCCTCCAGGAGGACCCACATTCTTCAATCCCTATCTCTTCCAAAATGGATCTGCTTCTCCAGCTTTAAGTCTTCCCACTCAGGTATTTAAATTTCCATTTTAACCTTTGAACTCTCTCTCTGGCTTGAATAATAGCTTTGAAAAATGACTAACATTTCCTACTGTTTCTTCCAATCTTTTTTCAAAGTTTAACTTGCGGAAATCTCTGAAACTTTTTGATGTCTGTCCTTCTAATCCGCACATGGTACGATTATAAAATTCCTAACACCAAATGACCAATTAAAAATCGTATAAAAAATATCCACTGTACTTTAAAACAGAAGTGACAAATTTTTTTAATAAATTCTAGGCTCTGAGTCCTCCGATGGGGAACCCCCCTCAATGGAACCCATTTCTCCCCTTTCACATGTTCCCAGCAGTTTTTGGAGCCCCACCCGCCGGCCTCGCCAAAGACGGCGGCGGTGGCCCTTCAATAGTCGATGTGAGTTACCCTTAAATCCCTTGTTTTGAACTCCCATGTAAAACGTTTGGGATTGTCCGTGTTCGCAGTGTCGGTTCTGTGGGAAGTCATTCGAGGAGGGGAGCTCGATACGGAATCACATGGAGATGTCCCACCCTGATGAGATTTTCCGGTGTCGATCTTGTAGCTCTGTGTTCTACTCGCGTAAAAAATTCGACTCCCACTCCAAGTCGTGTGTAGAATGAGCAATAATAATTAATGTATGAATAAGTGTGATTTATGAATATTTAATTACCCTCTTGGGACTCTCTGAGGATCCTCTTCCGTATTTAATGAACCTGTAGAAGCTTCATGAGTCTTCTTTTTATACACACCTAAACACACACACACACTACTTGTGTAGTTCTAATTTATATCTTATCATGGTGTTATATTATATTATGGACTTGAGTTTGAATATTCTTATATAAATATATCCACTCTCTACTAATGAACAAGTATGCCCCGAAAAGTCTTCATCATCCAGTTGTTACTATTATTATTAATTTATATATTAGAGCTCCAGGATTATAATAATAATTACGATCTTGAATGCATCTCCAGAACCGGTGTGGACTCACGTTTCTAAAAAAAAATATCAAGGAAGACGACCCTTATTAGCATGTAGTGCATCGCAGGGTGAGAGTCACAGCCTCTCATCTCTAGTGTTTAAATAATTTTTAAAAACTTTGACAGCAGTGTGGATTTTTTTGTTGGAAAAAGCTTGTTGGAAACTCTGTCTGTTTTAAACTGATGAGGAAGAGGCTTATCATTGAGGTGTCTCTTTGTATATCTGTGTGTGGATATAGTTTTTAGGATTGTCCTGTGAGTATTAAGTATTAGTAGACGGGCGGATGTAGCGGAAGTGAATCTGTGAAAGAAAGGCAAGGAGATTTGGACTAACTGATAATTGATGTTGAGTAGTGGTCACAAGTGTTTACTATTTAAATAATAATGATAATTTAATAAAATATCGATCTCGTTTTTGTTTACCACTGACTAAGAGTTTTTATTGCATCTTTTGGGGATTTATTGATTTGTTTCATTGATTCTTTTTATCACCTTCTTTGTTATTACTAACATCACATATGGGCACATGTTTCCAGAAATACTTTGGGTTCTAATATAAGAAACTAATTAGGGCAAGACTCTCTAGAGCTTTCTGAACTCATTCCGCGTGTCAAGTTGCCCCATTTCCTTCAAGGCTCTCTCTTCAGACTTCAAGTCCTCAATCCTGTTCCTCAACGCACCTTCCTCAGCCTTGGAAAAGGCTACACGGGCTTTTACAGACATTTCCTCCCCTTTGAGCTTGTGGAGATTCCTGGAAATATATATTTAAACCCAACTTGCCACATTCGTTTTTTAAGGAATTTAGCCTCTTATTTATGTTGCAAGTTTCCAATGCTGTATATTTAAAAACAATCAACGACTGTCCCTTTACTTTTCTTTGCTAAATAGCTTGGCCCTTAAATGTTCTCTTTCGTGTCTCATTGAGGCCAGCTCTTCTTTTAGCTCCTACTCAAATTAAACCCAAACTATGAAAGATATTAAAAAATCGAATACTGATGTCGCACTACCGTTTTCTCCTTTTTCATTTCATCAAATCCTTCCATTTTCATCCTAAAAATTTCAAATCCGTTTTCAACATTTTTAAATCCAGTAATCTTGAGTATCTTAAAATAATATTAAAAGTTAATTGATTGAATTCACAATCTCCCTTACCCGTAAAGATGCTTCCACCCCGCCCCCAAGATCTTGGTGAAGGTCTCAGTGGACATGTCCAATCCATCTAGATCCCAAACCCCTCCGTCCCTCAGTCTTATAATCAAAACCTTAAGGGCTTCAAGATCCTTGACTACTTGTTTAAAATTCGTCTCCTTCTCTAACTTATCCCCTTTCACTTGGTTCATATCCACTGTCAATTTCTAAATCGTTTTATCGAAACTCTTTTTAAACATTTTTTTAAAATTCAGTTTGACCCCCTAGGGAATCATTATGGATAATGACCTTAATGAGCTCATTGTGTCTGAGAGTCTCATACTCAAGCCCTTCTGCCTTGGCCTTCCATTGACTCCGCTCAGAGTGGCACTCCCTCAGCTTTGTCTTCAGACTTAGGACGGTGAGGTCAAACTCTTGGGTGTCCTTCTTAGCCGTGTCCTTAATCTCATCAAGTGCATCGATGAGGACTTGATTTTG
Organism: Agrenia bidenticulata; assembly: GCA_034694785.1. NCBI lineage: Eukaryota > Metazoa > Arthropoda > Collembola > Entomobryomorpha > Isotomidae > Agrenia > Agrenia bidenticulata. The sequence goes on from JAQFYM010000380.1 coordinate 64,718, forward strand.
CTCATAAATGCTCTTGATCCACAAGCTACAAAGGGTATTGTACTCCTAAATGTATTTTAAGAGGTCAAAAAGGGTCAGTTATAAAATCCCAGTACACTCAGCCCTACCCGAAGTTTCTCAACGGAATCGAATTCATTGGACCTCTCCACCATTTCCATATCAATTTTGAAGAGACGGGACAACTCATCTATCCAGTAGCGAATGTCATCATTGTGACCTTCCTCACCTCCGTCCAACTGTTCTGAGAAGCCGGGGTGGCTGTGATTACTCACGTAAGGCATTTGACATTTGGGCTCATTGCTGTGGAACTCGGAGGTGGACAAGAGCTCATTGTTGTTATTGTCTGTAAAGTTGGGGGCGGCTTTGAGTACTTGGACTGAGGGGGAGGATTTTATGAGAGGACTCAATTTTTCCGACTCGTAAAATTGACACGGGGTTAATTTTTGAAATTGTAAATCACGTGGGGGATTTGAGACGATGGTTTTGAAATCGTAATTTCTCTGCTCTTTGTATTCCATGATTTCTTGCTCGTAGGATTTGTAATTCCAATCCGCCAATGTCGGATCTAGGCTGAAAAGCTTTTCCTAATTTTACAAGCAGATATTTTATACTTGATTCGCAACAAAATGCGGGTCATAAAGGTCTAAATTATTACCCTTCGGGATTGGTTATTATTTGTAGGGGCTACCTCTCTGCTAACGCTTGACCTCTGTGGAGAAGTTGCTTGGGGTGACCTGTGACCCATGTTGACTTCGTAGGTCCAATGTCTCCTGCTATTGCTTTTCTCCATTTTTGAGATCTAGTTTTATAGTATGACCTGTAGGCTAGCGGATTGGACTGCAGAGTCTAGAAAGTCTTGCTTGATAACTGACCTTTGACCTTGTGTTTGAATTGTAGTGGATGGAAAATTTATTAATTGTAATTAAATGTATTGCTATTAGTAACTGAGTTGTTGCTGAGCTTGGTGTGAATAAGGATAAGTTTTTTTCAATCTTCAAATCAATCAAAGGTTTATTTATTTATTGTGTTGTTTGAGAAATTCCACTTGAGTATTTGATAATAAGTACAAATGGGCAAATGAATTTATTTTTTACCATCATTATTATTTGCACGTGACAACAAGACTCACACGAGTTGATAATAATAACACAAGGTGCAACAATGAACAAATTCAGAGAAAACGAGAAAAAAAAACTTTATATAAATTAATCCACGACCTACAATTAATATCACTACACTTTGAGACGATATAATAAACAGGAGAAACTAAACATTTTAATTGAGCTAGAAAATAAATAAATAAAAACATATCAAAGTTACTAATAAGCAGTCTATCCCATTTCCGAGCTTTTTTTTTACATTTTTTCAAATATTTTTAAAATCTCGAACAGTTTTCCTGTACATACGTTTTTATTTATACGGGGGTATGTGTGTTATAAGATTCAACACTAGCACGACTTCAGAGCTTACTTTTAAATTCCTTAAACTCGTAATTGTTCATTAACTAACTAGGATTAACTAACTGTTATTAACTAACTATAGATACAAGTAGATGTGTCATGGTCTAGATTGCCTTTACGTTTTAGAAACCCGTGCTATTTCCGTGTATTTTAAATCTTTTTAAGTCCTTAGGTATAGTTTGTAGTATATTTAAATATTTTAAAACTACACATTTAGATGAGATTGTGGAGATTGTGTTTTATTTTTCTTGTGGTTTTCGGTTTCAAATTTAATTAATTTATAAAGTGCGGATCAGCTTTGAGGTGACAAACTCTTAAAATTGTGACTAGAGTGGTCAATCAAAAGAGAACTATTCAGAATTCATAATACACAACATAAAAAGGTGACAGGTAGGAAAGATTTTAAAAAAACAATATAATGTAACCTATCTCCAAACCTAGCTGATAAAGATTATTATTATTAGAGGTATTCGGGGTAATATTCGATGGTATGTATCACAATGGTGATACACTCCCATCTCAATAGAATAAGGAACTAGAAGATTAAATGTAGAATGTCCAAGATCATGGAAAGCATGAGCTTGGAATATAATTAGTCAGTATTGATTTAGTTCTCTAACCCTAAACAACTAAAGCTCTCCCAACCTTTAATAAACATTTATAATTAATCTTCCTTTGGGATAAGAGATAAATTATTATTAAGCATTAAAAACATTGAACCTTCGATTTGTAAATAACAAATCGTCACATGGTGCCGAAACCATTGTTAGTTAATAAGAAGTTTTCCGAAAGTGATTTCTAAAACAGACACCGCGGAAACTTTAAAAATACCCCATTATTAAATCTTCTTCAAATATTATCGTCGATCTTCTTGAAGAACCTAACAAGACTAGTTCGAGATGGCCGATTTGGACGATTTTCCAGACCTACATGAACGAGCAAAAGTAACCTCTACAACCTCAAGGCCCCAGCGACAAGGAACATCACGTTCAGGCTGGAATTCAGGTATGTCGTCGGATTTTTATTTTTTTGGATTACTGGCATTTTGTATTGTCTTTCCATATATCTGTCGACCCCTTTGGTCCTTGGGCTGTAAAATAATAACCTGGCTGACAACAGGAGAATTTGAAAAGTCAGGGGATATTCCTACGGTACATCCAAATAGCAATGCAAATGAGAAGTCCCGGCTAGATTCTGATCAGGCTAAGCAATATGTAGATGCTTCAGTCAAGAAGCTCAGACAAAATCATGGTCAAAAACTTCATGAGTTTAAATCCGAAACGGATGTTAACTATCGAAAGATTTGCGCAGAAATTGCTCACATGAAAACTAATTTCGTTTCAAAACAGGAAATAGATATAGTGTTAAGGAATTTAACCACGGAGTGGAATTCTATCCTTGAGCAGCATGTTCATCATATAAATGAAACATTTCGTGAGGCATTGAGAGACATTAATTCAAATGTTGAAGCACGACTTCAAAGTGTTCAGATGACATTGTCGGAACTCGAAACACAGGCTTCAACTCAAAAGGCTAGGGTGGAGTTAATACAGGCCTCCATACCTCTTAATCAGGTTCCTCATATTCCTGCAGAACCTAATTTGCCTGTTAATCCTGATGCATCCGATCTTTCAATTCATAATCAATCACACCAATCATCGACAACGTATCCAACTCATTTTACAATAGGGTCAAGCATCCCAGTACCGAAATTCGATCCTAAAATTGACTTAGCAACACAGTTTTTGGACGAAGTTGAGGTTTACATGGTCCAAAAGCGACTTGCACCTCAAGATTGGCTTAGTCAGCTCACTAACGTCTTTTCCAAAAATCCCAATCAAGAGTTGTGGTGGAAAAGGACCAAAATGATAGCTAAATCATGGGCAGCATTTAAAGAGCAATTCTTGCAAATGTACGGAAGTACTTCAGACGAAGACAATGCTTTAGAGAAACTAGTTTTGAAACGACAAAAATCCACTGAGCCGTTTGAGACTTTTGCATTACAAACTGAACTTCAATATTTGAGGGTTCACCCAAGTGCAGCTAGAGACAGTACCGAAATCATAGATTTCATCTCCAAGCGAGCATTACCATCTCTACGCCCTCATTTGTTAGGCTCCAAGGCTGTTAACATTTATGATTTAATCAAGTTAGCCGAAAAGATTTCACCGTCTCAAAATCTTGACACAAAACCGACCACAACTCAGTCAGATCCTCACATTTCTTCTGGGTCATCCAACAACTTTTCAAAGTCAAGGATTTTCAATTCAAAAGGTTACAAAGGTAATGAGATTAGGGCTGAATCAAAGGCTGTGTCTCCGGCCGAAAAAGATAAGAGCCAGACAGGAAATCTCAAATCTGTAGAAAATTCTATTGAAACTGCATGTCAGTCTTGTGGAATGTCAAATCATGCATCGAGTGATTGCTGGTTTAAAGACAGGCTAAAGCCAAAGTCGTTTAACTCACATAAAGCAAAAGCAGCCTTCGTGTCTTTAGAGACACAACCTTCTGATACTAATTCAAAAAACGAGGAATGGGGTCAGTAAAGGACAACGATACCTTTACTACCCATATAATCGCTCCTGCTATCATACCACAAATAAAAATTCATATGTTAGGAATTTATCATCTAGCCCTTCTAGACACAGGCTCTACGCTTTCAATAGTTTCAGAGAAGTTGGTTACACCAGACATTCAATGCTTTGCATGGGACATGGGACCGATAACAATGTTAGACGGTTCAATCATTCTTCCGAAAATGTATGCTAGATTAAAATTCCGCATAGGATCAAAATCATTCAAACGAAATTTCGTCATGTTATCCTCGGATTCCCCAGTTGTATTAGGAATGGATTTCATGAAGTCCAATGGTGTGCAGTTAGACTTGGGATCGGGACTCCTAAGTTTTAGTAGTAATCCCAATAAGGTTTATAAGATAGTGATGCAAAATGCTGACAGGATGCAGGGAAAAACGGTACAAATTCTTACGGATTTCGAGTCATGTAAAATAAATGAGCTCATTTCAAAGTATTCAAATGTACTCGATGCACCATTAGGAACAGTCAAGGGTTATGAGCATGTTATTCAATTAACTCATGAAAAGCCCAAACGATTTAATGCATACTCAGCGTCACCATCAAAGACCTTAGAAATAGATAGGCAAGTAAAAGAAATGTTAGCAAATGGTCTCATAAGAAAGTCCAACAGTCCTTACGCTGCCCCCGTAATCCTTCGGGAAAAACCGAATGGAGAGTGGCGGTTTATAACTGACTTCTCTTACATCAACAGTTTAACTGTTACTGATAGTTTCCCTATGGTCAAAATCCAGGATATTTTAAAAAACCTTGGGGACTCAGTTTATATTTCTACTTTGGATGCAGCTAAAGGATACTGGCAAGTACCGGTCAAAGAAAGCTCGAAAGCCTATACAGCGTTTCGGACGAGAACAGGGCTCTATGAATACAACGTCATGCCATTCGGACTTAAAAACAGTCCCGCTAGCTATCAGAGAATCATGAATGACCTCCTTGAGGGGCTACATGGATTCTGCCTGGTGTACCAAGATGACGTCATAGTTTTCAGCCGGTCATTCAAAGACCATCTCAATCATTTAGAAACCGTTTTCCAACGGTTAGAAAAAGCAGGCATCACATTAGCCAAACACAAGTGCACCTTCGGGGCACAAGAGGTCAAATTCCTAGGCCATGTGATATCGACAAATGGAATCAAAATGAATCCAATGAAGGTAGCTGTAGTACAGGCTTTCCCTCAACCCAAAACTCGGAAAGAGTTAAGAAAATTTCTTGGTGTCATCAACTTTTATCACCACTTCATCGACAAGATAGGTGAAAAAGCTGCACCATTATATGAGCTGTGCTCCACGAAGCGTAGGTTCATTTGGACTCCAACCCAACAAGCGGCGTTTGAGACCTTAAAAGAGGCAATTTGCAAGGAGTTAGAATTAAACTATCCTGACTTTAAAAAGCCCTTTATCCTAAGAACCGATGCAAGTGATTATGGAGTTTCAGGCGCATTATCCCAAACCGATCAGTTCGGTAAAGAACGAATAATTTCCTTCGCCAGTAAAAAATTAACTTCGGCGCAAAGAAATTATTCGACGGTGGAAAAAGAATTGTATGCCATTGTTTTTTCACTTAACAAGTTTTACGAATATCTTGATGCCCAGGAATTCTATATTGAGACAGATAGTCAAGCTCTGACTTATCTGTCCAATATGAAGAATACCTCACAACGACTAATGCGTTGGGCCTGGAAAATTCAAGAGTTTTCACCCAAAATCCGGTACATCAAGGGCGAATCCAACGTGGTCGCTGATTACCTTTCCCGTAACCCTCAACCCAATGAAAGTGGTGATGAAAGGGAAGAAAATTATATGTACCCACCAATACACAAAAGTAAACTTTCTCTGACATGTAGCTTAAGCCTTCAGAAATTAAAGGCTGCTCAGTCTGCTGATTTATTTAGTAATAAAATCAAGGAAAATTTGCCTAACAATTATGAATATGTGAATGACATTTTATACAAGTCTATTTCAGATAAAAAAGTCCCAGTGATACCAAAAAGCCTAGTTACAGAAGTTTTAACTAACTTCCACGATTCCGCAACAGGATGTCATCTAGGAATAACAAAAACCTATTCAAAGATGAAGCAACGTGTTTATTTTCCACAAATGAAAAAAACCGTTACGGAATACATTCGAACCTGCCAAACTTGCCAACAAGTCAACTATGACAACAGGAAGCCGGCTGGGACAATGTCTTCTCCGCAGATAATAGGACCATGGGACACACTACACATGGATCTGATGGGACCCTATGTGACTTCATATCCAGGGGGTTTCAATTATTTATTCGTTATAATAGACTACTTCACGAAATGGGTTGAGATTTTTCCCTTGCGTAAAGCCACAACTCGTGAAATTTCAAAAATCTTAGAGCAACAAGTGTTCTGTCGATATGGCTTACCCAAAACTGTTGTAACAGATAACGCAACAAATTTCACTTCCAATGCATTTCATAACCTGTTGGCAAGTTGGAATATTAAACACTGTTTAACTCCAATTTACACGCCACAGGTTAATTTAACTGAAAGGTCAAACAGGACCATCAAAAAATTGTTAAGAGCTTATTTAGTAAGTCACTCACATTCTAAGTGGTCAGAGTGTCTACATTTAGTTCAACTAGCAATAAACTCATCTTATCAAGAGAGTTCTCAATGCACACCAGCACGTGCTTTTCTCAACCGACAGATGAATCTGCCTATTGACAATGCCTTAGGAAGTCAGTCGACGAAATTTGATCATGAATCCTATAATAAAATTCTGCTTTTTATTCAACAGAACTTGAACAAGGCAGCCCAAAAGCAGAAAAAATCCTACGACAAAGACCATGACCCTAGTATCACATTTGATGTCGGGGACAAAGTTCTTCTCAAGGATGTTACACTTTCATCCAAGGAAAAGGGGGTCACTGCCAGCCTTAACCCATTGTATGGCAACAAGATCTCTACTATTAAAGAAAAACATGGGGACTCCGTATTTACTGTTGAGTTACCGAATGGACATCTTAAAGGCCCTCTACACATCAGCTTTTTAAGAAAATACAATTCGAGGAACGATGTTGACTGCCTAGCAACCACAACAATCCAAGCGCCTACACTCCACCTTGACAACAGTACAACCCGGTCATCTGAACCTCAACAAAATTATAATTATACTGATTGCACTGAAAATTTTGATATTGACATATCACCTAATGTTCAATACCTACCCGTTGAAAGAAACGAGGATTTTGTTAGTAATTTAAATATTGCAGATAACCAAGCTTCTGTTCCAATACCATTAAGTCAGGGGTCTGAGAATTATCCGGGCGATATAATCCACACAAGTGTTGATGATGAATCTCATGAAGGTTTAGGTTTGGGTCAGGTCCACACCCTTCCCATTTCCATACCTCTTCATCCCTCTGTACCTCTACCAAAGTTACGCTCGCTTCCCCGTTGGGATTATCGAGCTCTTCAGGCAGGCAAAGGCAGGGTTGAAAAACCACAAAACAAATGAGTCCGAATCCTTCCGTATCTGACACCAATCGTTCGATGGGTTACCCCTTAGTACCCATTGTCTCATAGCGCAAAGCCAAAATTGGTCGGTTGTGTAGTCTAATACAGGTTCTAAGTGCCCGGTCAAACACTGACCGGATCTGAAAAAGGGGTCAGTTAAGCAGTTAGATACTTGGCGGGGGATCTCTGGTCTTAAGGAAATTATTCAGTTATGTCTGATAATTTGAAAGTACATGGTGCCTACATATCGTATATTTTGGTATGTACAGGACCCTTAAATCCTTATTTCCCGTACACACCTTCTAGTAGGGGAGTGTAACCTATCTCCAAACCTAGCTGATAAAGATTATTATTATTAGAGGTATTCGGGGTAATATTCGATGGTATGTAT
>JAQFYM010000381.1:0-72602 GCA_034694785.1 Agrenia bidenticulata
AAGATTGGTTGACCCGTTCGAGCGTAATCGTGCAGACGGACGGACGGACGGACAGACAGACGGACAGACAGACGGACAGACAGACGGACACAAGAGCATTCGCATAAAGTATCTGTCGATACTTAATAATGGCAGTCGTAGCATTGATTAGAAGTGATACGACGAGAGTATCATTCGAAAAGGGGGTAAGGTTCTCTCTCAGAGTAGCCGTAATAGTACGTGATCAAAATTCTAAAACTCAAAATCTTAAGACACACTGCGAGCTTCTTGTTGAGATTTTCTTTTTTGACGGGGGTTATCTTTCTTTACTTCACAAAACGTCATCAATCAAATAATAATCTAAATTCTAGAAAATCAATGATTCATATTTTATTTATTGATTTAATTGTAATACTAATCTAATTTCCCTACTACTAGCAACTACGTTCAAATTAGTAAAATTAAGTTCATCGTTCAACGTCAAATGTTGAAATCCAACCGGCATTTAACTTTACACCATAAATATTACTAGGAAAGTAATTGGATTTTGGAAAATAATAAATTTTATTAGCAAAATTTATTTGTATTTACAATGATTTCAGAGATCTAAAATCCACTTCACCGCTTTAAAGTAAATCTTTGAATGGCATTGTCTTAAATGCATAATATTTATCATTTTGAACTATTTAAAAAACCCATGCATCTGGCCTTGGCCCGACTGGGTGTCTCTGAAATGCTATTTATTAAATGAATCTTTCCCTGTGAAAGCATAATTTATTAATATTAGAAGCCCACTCGAAGAGTTTACTCTCAAAATTACCTCATACAATATTCCTGGATCAGCAACAAAGTACCATCTACCCTTCTACATTGAGTTAATAACGATTTACAGCAACTCCACCAGTCACCCCGCTTATACGCTCAGCATCAGCTAGTATTCCATTGAAATCAGAAAATATGGAGCTAATTAGTGTAATTTCATTCGAATGAGTGAGGGCAAGGAGATAAATTAATTGCCACCTCGTGATGCAATCTTCATAATCATAAAATATAAACATGTCTCTAGATAGCTTTCACAATACAGCACAAGATCCCTGCTCAGCCAAAAAATTCTACTCCTCCACTCTAGAGTGTAAAGCAGTAGGTATTATAGATATGTAGTGATTGTGATGTGATGAATAGTTTTAGCTTTTGTCTGCTGGGAAAACTAGACTTTCAAACGGAGAATGCTAATTCAAAAAAACTATGCAATTTAATATGTATTTTTCCCTTGGACTAATGGCATTGTAATATTCCAAGTACGTGACTACTCCTAGTACCTTTTTCATTAAATAATTGGAAACTCCACAACAAACGGACAAGACAGATCGTTGGGCCTTATTAGGGGAATAATTCAGCCTCGAAATGGGTGAAAACATTGCATTCATTCATGCATACCGTGTCGAGTAATATTATTATAATGAACTGCGTTAAGTAAAAGTTGAGTTTATTACATTCTAGTCATTATCCGCCTACACATTGTCATTATTTTTTCCCATTAGACCGTGTAAGGAAACCATGAGATTAGTATTTTACCTCTGCCCTGATGATCCCTTTCCGGAAAGCGTAGCTCATAATATTCCAAATTCTAAAGCTTTTTCCGGAATCAGGTTAGGAACTCTTGAGAGTCTCTTACTCGGTAAATGCTATGTGAGAAAAATCCAGTTTGATTCAATGAAGACTCAACCTCTACTATGTAACTTCGTGAGTACATCACGCATTTACACTTCACTCCACTCAACACATTTTCTGCACGGACTAAGAAAGCAGCCACCAGACCATTTCGACGTTCAATATGAGCATACATTTATTATCAGTCTTCCATCTACTTGAGAATATCATCAGTTTCAGATGGACTTTTCTGTGTAGTGTGTGGTAGCTCGGAAAAGGCTAGCGGGATTTTATTAGCTCGTCTATCCCAAATCGATACGTCTAATGATCTCGGCCTTTCTCTATATTTCTCTGTCTGTTGTCAGCAGCTTTTATAAATCAAAATTGAACTGATTACTGATACGATGTTAGCCAGTATCTGAAATAATAGAGCATTAGGAAACCCATCACGATACCACGTTCCTTGCGTTTTAAAGCTAGGCTTAAGCAGCGTACATTGAGAATGATGCCACATTATAGCTCATATTCCAACTCGGTTTATAGATACTCATTTACATATTGTACACTGCAACACTTCTCAAGGATAATGAATTTATTCCCGGTCATCCAAAACATCAGGAGCATTTTAATATGCTAGCTAAAAGGGCTTAAAGCCTCGCCCAGCCTACCGTAGAACCTCTAGCAATATAAAATCCCCCGTTTTGGTTGTGAAAGCTACTCCCAAAGAAATCGAACCCGATTTGATAATTAAAACAAAATATCGGTAATTTTTTCGCGTTTTATACATTCCTTAATTATATTTCCTTCATTCCCTAGCTATCAAATGTTAATAAAACTGAAATGCTCCATTTTAATGCGTATATTCTTTATACGGTGAGCCACTTTTCTAGACTCCATTGTAAATTGACAGATCTCATGCTGGGACCAAATTTCATGGAACATTTGTTCAGAAAGATATTCGGAAGTGGAATTCGGGATTCAAGGTGATGCATGGAAGTTGAAATGTTCCATTCCGTGTTTGTATCTTATTTATTCGGTATCCGTAATTTTTTTGGAAGAGCTTGGCAGTCCGGAATAAAAAAAAAGGGGGGAAAGAGGGAAAGCCCTTGCACTCGTCCTAGCGTGTGTCTACGAAAAAAGGGGAAGAAAAGTCAGTGCGTTAGAATGAGAGACAATGAATTGAAAGAGTTAGGAGGTACAAGAAGTCTCGTATTAAAGAAAATATACTAGGAAGGTAAGCAAGTACTTGAATACATTATCAGCACAAATTTTTATATGAGAACGGATCGAGACTTACGGGAAGAACAAGGGGAAAGGGTTAGCCTTCTGTGGGTGTGGTGGTGCATGTCTCTAAAGCACTTGCCTGCGAGTCAATCTACTACGAGTCCAACTAGCCCGTTAGGAACATCAAAAAGAGGGAGAGTATATCCACAGAGTTGGGATTGAAATGAGTTGCCAATCGATATTGTAAACTGACAGGAAATGTCGCTTGCAAATATATTTGATCTCTTCCCCCGCTCCATTCTTGAGGAAAATCAGGCAAAGAGAGAGAATTATTTTAAAAGTGGAGGGAGCTTGTCTTAAAATTCGTTCTTACAGGATTCCATCTTATTTGAATTAAAACCAACAGCCCCTTCAACATTTGGGCCCTCACCGTCCCCGCATTTTATGCACCAGTAGAAATGCTAAAAACGCGAGGAATGAGGTCAGACTGGAGAAAGCAGCTTGGTTCCGTATGGCTTGAAGTATGTATGGGGTTGGCTGGGGGGAAATGATTCTTTACTGAACCTGAATCTCAAGCACTTCGGGTATTACATGATTACAGAGAGAGGAGAGACCGGTGTTGTTGTGGTATTTCCTTCATTATATCCTCGAACTTTGGGGATAGTGAGCTCTTAATCATCGTGCCATAAAATTTAAACCGTCAAGGAGGATATATAAAGTCTTGCACACTTCATTGTAACCACGGGTATAAATAAAAGAGGAGGAAAGCAGGTGCAAGATTAATAAAACTAGATTGTTGGAATTTTTAATGCCAGTCTACATATTGCGTCCTCAGTTTATGGAGGTAACTGTAACTGATTTGGAGAAGGAAAAACGGATGTGAACTAATGCCTGAAAATTGAATTCACAGTACACATGGTGTCTATCCTTGATGATTGACAAAATGATTTAAACTTATAAAACATGAGATTTTTCACTGCGTACTTGGAGCACTGGAGGAAATAAGATATAGCGATGACATGAAAGAGTAACAAGAAACTCAAGGAGTAATCCTGAACTAGTCATTAAGAAATCAAAGAAAAAGCAGGGCTGTTTTGGACGTTGTACTTTTGGGTTGTCTAACAGAAATAAAAGAAGTCAGTAGTTGTGAGAAAATCATAGACGAAATATGAGGGATGAGAATCAAAGATTAATGGAACGAATGAACTTTCTCCTTAAGGAATAGAAGCATCGAATATCGACCAATGAGGATGAAGGCTCATGTGATAGATTGACAGAGAAGCCAATAGAGCTGGAAAAAACTAGACATTTCACTTATCTCCCCTGTACTAGTATCTTTTATAATTTAATGGGGAATTTAGGAGGAATTTCTTTCTTTCGTAGCCTTAGAATTTAGTCCCACAGGAAGAAGAGAGGTGATTGCAATCAGACGGCGCTGGGAGTTGGATAGGCTGTAAGGAAGCAGAACTCGGGAGAGTTTGAAAAAGAAAATACCTTTCGTGACAAACGGAGATCGGAAAGATGAATTTTTCATGGTTTCGATTGAGAAGAGGGTCCCTAGCATGTAGAGACTATGGCCAATATCTAAAACACTTTCAAATATACCTTACCATGTCTTTACTTCTCGAGGGATGGCGAGGTATATAAAACTTGGAGAGGTTGGAAGAAGGAGGTGCTAAGACCAGCCATTGTGTAGCACATACTTAGAGCCTAGAGTGTAAGATACGAAGTACTAGTTGGGTTTTGAACAGACCCTATGGGCTAGATAAAGACAAAAAGATTTAACCACCTTAAGAGCGCAGTACATCGAATTCCTTTCATAGCATGACACATTGTTTCATGTAAATGGCTTGGAATCGAATCCGCTCTTTGGAAGGCATTTGGTTCTCGTGGTCGAGACTCACTATGCACCAGTCTACTTTTCACATGTATGGTAATGGGAACCAACAAAAGACAAAGTAATGTTTTGGCTCCCTCATAGTCATCGTGCCACCACATGCATACTGATGGTTCAAAGCTATAAAACCTTCTTGGATATATGATCTACCTAAACAGAAAGGAGGAAAACACGTAGAGAAATGAGGGAGTACATGTGGCAATGGGTATGCTACTTAGAGAAACTACCAGACAGTCACAATCCATACACCATGACCGGAAACTCGGCTCAGAATGATACATACCTGGAAACACAAGATCCCTGTTTATGCCCGCATTTGCCATCGCGAGGGTGGCTCATGTATTTACAGTTTCGTCCCATTTCAAAACTCTCCTGATGCTCTTGTCAATGCTCAACTTGGCTAATCTCTAATTCTATTGTCTCTTGCTAAGCCCATTTCTCTTTTCTCTCCCGTCTATCCGGGGATCCGTAAGGTTCGCAACGCCCAGTTGCAACTTGATATCAGAAAAATATCAGGATCAACTGGAATTACCTTTAATCGTCTATGTAATCCATGGCAATTTCTTGAGAAAGTTTCCTACAGCTTATTCTGCTATTTGATCGCTAATGCTTCAACTCCTTCTCGTATGTACGAGGGAACGGATGCATTTAACAACTCTTTTCTAAGGATATCTATTTCTCGTGGTGAAGGAGTACTGTGCACTGGCATTGTACTACGGGGGCATAGCCCGTGCTTCAGTTTAAGACGAGTGAAACATGAGAAAAATGATGCCGTTTAGAGAACTGGACTTACCCAGTAGATCCTGACCAAGGGTCGTTCCACAGCTTTTCGTGGGCTGGACTTCTTTCGATTTGCTTTTCTGCAAGGAGGCTTTGGCATTAGCATTACCACTGAGCTTTGATGTGGAGACAGATCCTCGTTGTTGGGCTGGTCCTTGCGTGAAATTAGCTTGGTTATTACTTGCAGCTGGCTTCTCCCCATCGATTTCCCGGCTTCAAATAGTAAAAAATTACAAATGGTTTGGAGCGGAAAACCAAATAGTTTTGGGGAATTGGAAAACTATAATTTAGTGATCGAGTTCAAACCAGTGATGAAAGTCAATTTCGACTAATAAGATATAATAATATGTATCCTGGAGTTTAAACAAATAATACGTAAGACCTAGTGGAAGGAAATGCCACCAAGTAGGGGTTACCGGGGGATTGTTTGTCTATTCAGAGGAAAGTGTAGCAAGCATTAGAGAAGTCTCTTCCCGTAGAACTCGTAATTGTAAGTAATTAGCAAGGGAAGTAATCACCAAGGGCTAAGACGAACTTTATGATTTGTGGTAGTGGGAAGAATAAATGGACTAAAAACATTATAGAATTTTACAAGTAGGAATTTCCCAAGTTTGGAAAGCGTCTATAGAGCTACTCCCTTAAGAGGTGTGCCAGTCTTCCTTCTTAGGTAAAGCTTGACTCCGTATTTCTATGAAACGTTAAGGCTGCCCTCACTGGGGAGTCATCATCACCAGAGTCCCTCTCCCCCACCAATGATTTACGTGGAATAAGAAACAGTTTGGGATTTAAAGTCCATGAAACTTGGACTTGGAGAAAGTAGAAGGAGAAAATAACCTCTCTTTGGTGAGTCGATGAACAATAGTCACATCCACTATCTTGTTCATGGCAACCATAGCTGTGTACTGAAGAGGATGAGGACCCGTAGCAAGGAGTAGGCAGGCTTGTGTCAGAACACACAAAACATCGGACAAATAGTTTTTTGATTCTTCTCTAGTTGTATGACACTGTACTGCAACCTGCCAACAATAAGGACCCAGCGATTTTATTTAGATACGGTTTCAATTGAAATTCCCCAATATATTCTTCGTTGTTGCTACTGAAATAATTGTAGGTCCTTTTTAGACCGTTCGTTAGGGCTTATAGCATCGTCATTGTCTGTCCGTCCGTCCGTCCGTAGACGCGATAACTCTCGATAGGGTTGACATAGAGTCTTCAAATTTGGTACAGTTAGTTTTTGTCGGATATGAAAGGTCAAGTTCGAAGATGGGTTGAATCAGTCAATTTTGTGGCCCGTGGGGGTCATTTAACCGTAGTCTCTTAAAAAATTAGCATGGAGCTACCAAATTTTGCATAGGGGTAGTTTAGATTAAATAATGTAATTTAGTGTAATTTTAAAATTGATTAAACTAAGAAATGACCCGTAGGGGATGACCATAGTGTGCTTTCTAAAAGTACACCTATTGCATAGAAATTTGGTATGCAAATACCTGATTGCAAATTTAAAGGTATTGTATCGTAATTTTGCAAATTATTAATGAATTGACCCCTTGGGGTCGACCATAGTGGGTTTTGTAAAAGTGCACGTATGGTTTCGAAATTTTGCATGCAGGTACTGGGGGCATATTAAAAGGCATTGTACCATAATTTTTACAAATTTTCAAACAAATATCCCGTAGGGGTCGACCATAGTGGGTTCTAAAAAACAACACTCAAAGTTTCAAAATTTAATGTACAGGTATCGGATTGCTGATTAAATTAGATAGTGTATAATTTGTATAACTGATGGGTGTGGAATTGTGGAACATACTGAGTTTTCTATTTAAAAAAATACAGCTCCGAGGTTTGATATGCTGGTGGTACCTGACCAAGTGACCATACATAAGGTACTGTGACTGTCTGTTATATCGTTGGTCGAAGAAATGACCTGTGTGGCGGTCGACCCTCGTGGCTTTTCCGTCTTTTTTGTTACAGAATCCCCATATTTCACTGACTTGATCTTGGATTGAAAGTAAACCGAACGGGCCCTTCGTAGCTGCTTGGAGTAGGTTTTCTGAACATATGCATATGCACGTTAAAGATATGTGAGGATTAACATACCGAAATTAGAGCATGAAAAAGGCCAGAGAGACATTTATGAGGATCCACAGGGACATCAGTTGTAGGGGGGACTTGCTGGAACCGCTTTAAAAGGGACTGATTATGAAGGACCAGCCCCTGCAGGACTTCATCAAGGCACTCGTCATTCGTAGAGAGGGACTTAAGGGTCAAGAGACACTTGGCCAACTCGGACCACTCCATTTTCACGGGGTCTGGAAATATTTAATTCTTATCTTAGCTCTGTTTCTCTCCTTCAACCTCCTAGGCTCAGTGATATTTAGAGCATCGGTAAATGTCAGGCTTGAGCAGAGAGATAAGTTAGCAGCATAACATAACACAAGTGTATAATAGTCATAGGAAATAGTACAAGAAAGTACAGTGAGAGAAAGTACGGCTCGGAATAAACACAATTACGTTTGCAAATAGTACAAGAAGAAACAACTGCTGTGCGACGTTTTGGAACACACTTGAACCAACTCTCCCATTTATTTCCTGAGTCAATTCAGATAGCGATTAGATCTGGAATTAAATACCTGCTTCGGCCTGAGTCTTCGTGTTGCTCTTATCTTTTCGCCTCTTCAGCTTCTTTTTCGACTCCAGTCCACCACCACCTCCTCCAGTCGCTGCCGAGGTGCTTTCTTCTCCACCCTGGAAAAGGTAAATATACATATTCATAACTCTACATGCTTCATTTAAGTTAGACGTACGAGCGTCTTTAAACAAGCGCCAGAGGGGGAACCGATAAGTGAGTCGGTGTTTGACTAGCTCTTGCTATATGGCAGTACTAGTGTGAGCCCTGTATTTGTAGACATTATCTGCTGTAGGTTCTCTTGAATTGCTTTACACGCTCCAGGCTTTCATTCCCACATGAGTGCAAGTCAAAAAAATTACAATCTCTTCTTCCTATATTTGATAAGAGCATATTTGAGAAGATTCTGGAAAACGTGTGGCAACTAATGAGATCTGTATCTCATTTCTATTTCATATTTCATGCAGCATTATAATCATTATCATTACACGTTCCGTTTCCCGATCCCAAACCCCGTCTTGAGTCATGCTGTATCTTCTCAAGACAATGATAAACATGCACCAGCATCCCGGACTTTGCAGGAACCTCTATTATTCATTCGAAGGATTTATACAACCCGTGCAAACTTTCTTCTTGCAAAGGATTCATCCGCGCTTCAAAATACTAGAGCTCATCTTTACATATATTTTTCTACATCTTCATGAGTAATTTCCACATGATCTTCCTTTTAGACTTAAAATAAGGTACACAAATTATTCAAGGGCTTTCTGTTTGAACTTAGCAATTTAGAATACTCAATGTGCATGGAGGTAATAAATAACTGTCCACATGGTGCATGGGAATATAGCCTATCCAAAGTAATAATTTAAAGTAGTTTCGGCATTCTTTGCACATGCCGAGGATGAGGATTAATGGGAAGTAATATAATCTGCCTATCTCAACTACAGACTAGGAAACAATTGACAATCTTCATAAACTTACAGGATCAAAGAAATGAAAGCTGATCGCGGGAGAGAGGGACGAGATTGATTGAAGAAATCCTGTTTCCTCGTGGATGAATGTCTTATGAAAGTCAACAGGGCATAAAGCATGATATTAAAAAACTTTTTTTTGTAGAATTGGGATATCACTTCTTTAATGGAGCTGTCAGCCTGGTGAAAACATGACGTCGTCAACTTGAAAAAATGAATTTAGAGGTGACATCATGTGAAAATCGGGAGATTTCATTAAATTGATAGCTTCTTGATTCAAGTCGCTCAAACCTTTGTGAAAACTTTTTCCTGTCATATTGTTTTCGCATTAATTCGCGTCAACAATCCTTATTTTTAAAGGGTGGCAGCAGTCTGTCCCAAGTGTCTAAATGTCTACTCGCACTTCCCTACTTTAAACTTGAAGAGAAAAGTGAAACGAGATGAAGTCGGCTCCCTTCTCAGTTATGTCATCTACTTCGTAGAATCCAGTATACAAAATACTTTAATAAAATAAGACGGAATCCTCCAGTAATGATAATGTGAGATACGTCTCTAGATAGAAGTTAGTCTAGCTCTGCTTATCATAGGATTATAACGTAATTGCCAATGTGGCTAAAGGAATTCTCCTGTCATCATACATGTTTCATGCAGAATTACTACCCTTGATTGTGTTATACATACTAAGCTGCTGTGGAATATCAAGGATAGTAAACTAGCCATTTATTGCTACTTGAAGAAGCAACCATTCCCTTGGGCAAAAGAGACCGCCCATCCTCTTAAGGATCAAAGTTGGAACCTAGATTAAATTTACCTAATCTTCCTACTTCCGTCTATGTACAAAGTCTTCAAAATCTAAATGCATATCCGACCAAGGCCGTAATAACCAGCCGTTGGAAAATCAACGCCTAACCGTCCAAGCTGCACCGGGAAGGACGATGCTTCTATTGCACCACTACTAGCTTAAGCGTAATATATTGGTGGTGGGAGATTTTCTTGTAACTAAATACTCCAGGATCAACTCCATCATCCTGTGTCCTAGCAAGTACAGATGTGGTAATGGTAAGCTCCTACAATGTTCTCTCTTTCTCTCCGTCTCTACTCCGATTTTCAAGACTACAATAGTCACTAATATTGGGGTTTTTCAGCGTGGCTGCACATGGCAGTAGTAAGAAACCGACCAAGTATTCCAAATGGCTTGGAACAAGAATAATTACAAGAGAGATTTATTTCCTAGATTCGAATGAGTTGTTGAGCTCGCAAATCATGGAAAACAACTAAGTAACTATATGTACTGCTTAGAACCGAAACTGGGTTTGGGGAATAGAGACAATGGTGGTGTCGGTAAATGCGGTATGTGGTAGAATGCGTGTGAGATGAACACAGCCCTTCTCACTTTTCTAAGTTTTCTCCCATCTCATCTGTTTCAATTTTCTAGTCTCACATTTTTACCTATTTTCTGAGTGGAATTTTATTCCTATTGTTTTGGATGCCTTTTTCAAGTGCATTTACTTGTACTTTCTACTCGGCACTTTCTTCATATAATCTAGGCTCAGAAGATCTTATGTAACTGTCATAGTCTCAAGATTCAAGATCAAGTTCTGCATTATTGTACCCCACGCAAGTAATGGGACACCAACATTGAGTAATAACGAGTCGTTTACTAATGTAGCCTTTCAATTTTGAATCATTCACCTTGTTTCCACGCTGAGTAGTCCCAGGAGTGGTCGTTGTAAGTGGTCCTTCGTTTCCCGATGGGAAATCTGATGACTGTCCTTGATCTCCGGTGGTCCCTTTGACTCCACCACTCTTGTTACCTCGAGGATCACTATTTTTGTCCCGATGGTGGCGGGCTTCATGGAGTTTCTTGAAAAGCCGACTTGACCGTGATCCTGTCTCTCTACTGCCTAAATGATATTACGGGTAAAACATTATCTGCCATTTTTTGCCTAATTTCTCTAATGTCTTCAGTCTTTATTCTAAACTCGGATTTTTTTCAGTTGAAGCATACAGATCGAATACTATTTTCCATATATGTTTTTCCGTGAAGACTTTCTGTCGATTTTTGAAACAAATATACCATATCCCACTATTTGAAATTTTTAGCATACAAATATAATTTCCCACACAATGGAAAGCCTTAAGTTAATAGTCAGTAATTGTAATATGACGATAAAAATGCTCGAATGAACATTTTATACATTCAGAGTTGAAATTTGTTGAAGTGAGCATTATGTAAATAGACTGAATATTATTTGAAAAGTTATGTAAAAGTTTGATACTGCATAAGTGCCTGAATACAAATTTAAAACAGGAAAAACCTTATGCAAATTTTAAGAGGAAGTTAATGGGGTTTCATACAACGGTAAAAGACTGCCTCGACGATTTAAGAAAGCGTAAATAAGGGTGATAATTTTTGTTACGAATCCTTATAAAAGTTTATATTGGATGAATAAACCTCTTCAGTTTGACTATATCTCATGCTATTTTATGTCATAAAAATGGGGAAAGCTGCAAGTCCTCGAGAAATAAATCCTCTGGAGGACCATGAGGGCTGATATAATTTTATGAAGTGCATATGATGTTGTCCATAAAGTTTAAATGGTTTTGGAGAATAATAATGCTCAGGATAAGTGTATCATAGATTACAATAGATCTGACTGAGAAAAGCCTAAAAGCTCTCCAGAATAAACAATGAAAAGAATCCCACCTTGTTCAGATTGTTCGTTGATATGAGCAGCATCTTCAAGAACTAGTCCAAGCCAACAGTCGGCCACTAGCTGTTTCTGAAGACGGGTAATAGGAGGTAAAAGGTCAACGGGTGAGACGCCCCTTTCATTCCGTGCCATGATTTTACCCCCAGCTTCCATCAAATCAAGAATAGGATCCCATGGGGTGGGCGACTGTATTACAGCCAAGTGGATAGGAGTATTGCCAAGCGAATCCTGCAATAATTTTTGGCATGTAGGGCCATTAATCGATCTTCTTCCACTCTAAAACTCATGACTGCTCCAGTATACATGTATCCAATATATATAAACACACCCACATATTTTTGTGTATATTTATTCTCCTAACTTGCATTACTTTCACTTACTGCCTCTACCAGTACTAGACTAACCATTATCTCATAAATGTTCATCAAATCTTCTATTTCCTTCAGAAACTTTTACGCTTAATCTATTTCTTGGAATCTGGATGAACACACATTTGGAATGAAGAAACTCAAGGCTACTTGATACGCGTATTTCAAGTCACACCGTTCTCTCTGGAATTACTATAAAATTCAGACGGCTGAGATGTTCATAATGATGGATAACGACTGTTCGTAAGTACCAGATTGAGCCTGAATGCATTAACTAATGATTTTGTGACCAGTCCATTAATATTTCAAAGACTAAGAGAAGTCCTTTTCCCTTACCAGAGTGTTAGGTTTTGCACCATACTGGAGAAGAAGAGTCACTGGAGTGGAGCGTCCACGACAGGCCGCCAAGAAGAGTGGTGGAAGGGTCATCAGTTGTGCGGATGTGTAATGGTCAACAAATGTCACTTCCCGTCCCCGACTCTCAATAGAAACAACAAGATGTCCCTTGGAGATTGCTGGATTGAGACTCAAGGGCTTCCTAGCTAAGGTTTCTGACCCAATTGACACATCCGACCACGAACATGAAGAGTATGAGACACTTCTCTCAGATCTTCGTCTCCCATGGGCAGCCAACAGTGAGGAAAAGCTCAAATCCTTCCCGTCCAAATCGCACTGGTCGTCATCTGCAGAAACATGATAACCATTATGAATTCTACATGGCTGACATGACAGGACTCGTTGAATTTGGAATATTTAAATCAAATTAAAATTGTCCGTCTTAATAGTTATCCCATGCCTCCCAAATCTGTATTATTATTCATCCATCCACCATCAGTAGCAGTATTTGTATACTTTGTTTTATCTGCCTACATTTTTAATTCCTAAGCCATGTTCCATGCGTAACGATGTATTGGATTTGAAAATGTTTTCGAAGCCAGATTCGAAATCTAGTTATTGCAAACTATAGCTTTTCCTATTCTAATCATGATTGAACAATGAGAATAAACGATCTTCTGTCGCTCATAATTACTTAAAATATCAAGACATTTTTTTGAAACCATAATCTTTGTTCAAAAGATACTTCCTTGGTTTTATGTTTCAAATTATAGACAACTTTTTAAGGAAATAAAATGTTGATTACAATTTGATAAAAGCAAGATATGGAATAATAGATTCAACTTCCAAAGTCTGGTTTCAAAAACCCTATGAATTTTTAGCATAACACTCATGAGAGCATAAATACTTTCATGCTAGTTTTATTTGCCTATTAAGTCCAATTTAATACATTAAATGTCGATTTACCTACACTTGTGAATTATGATCCTTATTATTCGCATAGATCAGTCAATAGTTCATTCTTAGAATCAAACATTAGCCTTCCCAGTCGTCGTTAAAACCAAAAACTGATATAGGACGCCTACCTAAGAACACTGATTGTCGTACTTTCTCCGAAAAAGCGGACCTTCTCCTCTGTATAATTATGTTTAATTTTGTGTGAATGTAGCAAGGTGAGATCGATCAATCTTAATGACGGTCAACTATGAGGAGGAGTTCTTAAAATTAGCATGCTGTTATGGCCATTATGATTTCAAGAAAATCCCTCACGTGACTGATGGATCCTCCTAATCTATATAGCTGTATTGTATTTCCTCGATGGTGGAAATTACTCGGAAAGGTATCCCAGATGCTTGCTGTCACCATTAGCTGGTGGAGGTGGATACTATGTAATCAACTAAGTGCTCTTGTCTAAATCAATATAAAGAATCTATCTGAGACAAAAGTTCTTCTCCAACAAGTGCCAGGGAAACAGAATGAGTGACATGCTATTAGGACCCATTTTAAGCATAACTTAGACAGCTTTTGAAATTTAATTTACTTTCTCTGAAACTCTTTTGTCCCTTTCTGAGACGAAGCATATCCTATAAAAAGAATTTTAAAAACGTATCTGTAAAAGGGCAACGAAATATGCGCTCAAGATTTAGAAAAAAATACCATCTACAAACTTCCATGTTTTAGAACGAAAAATAATGGAAATTATTTTTTGTCAGATAAAAATTTTAGAAACCAACTTCTCTAAAAAGCAACTATTTGTCAACAAATGAAAAACCATCTGGATATGGTGACGGTTTTTAACTATGTCATTGATGGCAAGTTGGCGTATGCAAAATTTAGGAGCCATTCAATGGCGTAGGGCCAAATCATAAACTCGGAAGATTGTCGAGACAACGTAGATATGAAAAGTATAAAGCCCAGATGTCACACAATATGATGGCTCAATTAAAAGTGAAGGTATATTGTAATGTCATTAAAATTAAGGGCAAACTCTGGCAAACAATTATTCAGTAAGAAGTAAGAAATTCATCTCACCTGTCGGCGTTGATTCGTCCCTTCCAGCGATGGAGAGAAGGATATTCCGAAAAATTTCAGAACTTCGTCGAAGTTCTGCAAACACTCCACCTTCCCTCATAGCAGAAGAGCTTTCCCTCCTGAAATTCCATGGGAAATGAAGTGGACTGCTTTTGAGTGAGATGCTTCTACGAGCCTCTCGAATGCTTTCCAAAGCTCCAGCAACCCCAACGGCTCGTTTAGCTACTGTCCGCAGTTCCAGCTCACTCTCCAATGAGAAGGATCTTTGTCTCGGTAATCGAAGCTTGGAATGCCTTCTGAGTCGATTAGCAAGTGTCATTCGACTTCTGTCTGCGGGCTCTCTCAGGCTTGAAACCCAACTCACTCTTCGGTTTATTCTCCTTTGCTGTCCACCTGGAAAACGATACATGTACGTGACACCCGCTTGTATTAAATTTACTAGTCCCTTGGTCTACTCTCTCAGAACTAATACAGCCATCTATAAGATACCACTACATAATTTAACTTAAATACTTGAAACAGCAGATGTGAACGACTTGTCATGGCTTTCGAGAGACCTTCATAAGTACCGGGGCTCGGCAGACCATCAGATAGAGTAGTATGAGTGGAGTTAAATAATCAAGTTAAATGTCTACCTGGAGTCCACTCTCCATCCGGATCTCTTTCATTTCCAAATCCAGATGCTGGGAGAATTATTTCACCCGCACTTGGTCTTGCACTACTTGATCGTCTCCTCTCCTCCGAATTACAATAAACAACAGATATGATCGGTCGAACTTCAGACGGAGGGGGTGGGTAGTCTTGATCACCATTTGAGGACTCTGTCTTGTCATCCACTTTGGCAGATAAATTTTTAAACGCTTCTCTCCGTAGATATGCGGCTCGATTCTCATTTGCTTCCGTCTTAGTGGACCACAATCTGTCTCGGCACGGGGAGACACACCGGGAGGACTCACTTGAGACATTTCTTGATGAGTTCCGTGAGAATATTCTACCAACCTCCCTGCTTGGTTCCCAAGTTCCCTTGGTTGGTGAGACATCCCGAGAAATATTCTTGGGACTTGGGGGACAAAATACACAGCCAGATCCCCAGGCTGAAACTGAGGCACTCCGACTACCAGCCACAGATATATCATAAGCGTCCGGTAGTCGACCTCCTTTATTTGGATCCACTTGCTCCCGAAGCAAAAATCGAAGTACGTCATTAGCACCCCATTCTACTGAAATTGTATAATAATGATAAGTTGCAGAAACAGTCATAGTTCAGCCTAGCCCTATTCCCAAAGATATCAACAATTCCAGTGCAGGTAAATAAAACGGGATCGAGAGAAAATTCGACGAGATTGTTTACAAAAAATTCTCTGAAATCAAAATCATTGGTATCTCCCACTTTTAAACGGTTATAATTTGGATGAGCTGTTAAGAAGGAATTGGGGATGGAGTGTTACGATTTTATTCATTTAATATAACCTTACCTGCCAGATGAAGTGCGTTTGTGAACACTACTGGATTCTCTTCTAGTTCCACGGTAATCTCACTAGGCCGGCTGCACAGTTACAAAGAGAAAGTTCATATTAAAGGAAATTACCGTCTCCGAAAAATTAAAGTTGGAAGCGGCGGATTTTGTAATGAGAACTGCAGCATGTACGATATTTATCTTGACATGGGTTTTATGACAGCATTATTGTGTTAGATTCTTAGATCTCATTACTACCACTTATCTTCCTTCTTGCTTTGACTGTAAACTCTTCCTTTTGTGGTCTTTTGCAAATTCTTGCTACCCAATCAATTAGGAAACCGGAACTCTTTGACTGAAACTAACAGTGAACTCTCCAACTTCCATACAAAGGAAAACAGTCGACTTTCTAATAATGTATTCATGGTGACTTAAAGCGAAACCTGCTCCCTATCTCATTTCCTTTTTATTACTTTCCATAGGATCTCCTCTATCCCAGAAATGAAAGGAGGGTTCGTGGCTTAGGAATAAAATCGGTAGTAGGAGTGACAGGAATTCAAAAGTAGTTTTTTCTCTACTTCCAGAGGGTTATCTGCTCGGACAACATTGACAAAGGCATTTCTAGAAGTATATCCTGACTCTGACATGTACGTATTATATCTCTAGACTACATATACAGAATATTTGTAGAGCCACCTCGGCCTTTCTAACTCACACTTATTTCCTACGATATTTCACTGCCAACGCCAACTATGACAACCTGTCCAGCTGTCAATTACACTGATTTCAAATCTGAATTGAGAATACCAATGCAGTGGTGAAAGTAAGTGCCCGTTGTTTGCCCATTTTACCATCGAAATCCCGTTGCATGTGATCATAACAAATGGGCTGTTGTTTGTGATTGTTACTACAAAACGTATGGTAAATGTATGTTTGTATTGATGTTCACGATTGCAAGTTTCAATAAGTGAGCAAATACATTACAAACTATATGATCTAAACCGCCCAAGCTGAAATAGGTGTATTATGCCCTTTTTAACTACAATGATAGCAGATCATGAAATGTGACGTGAAGTTTTCTTTATGCAAATATTTATGCACTAGCTGAACTCAGGCCCATAGGGCCACCAGAGCAGGGGTACTATGTATAAAAACATTCCAGTTGATAAAATAGAACTTACACCTAGAAAATTCATGCTAAATTTAGGCATTTATTATGGAGGGTCCAAAGTTTTTTTATTTCTATGTTCAAAAAAATTCCTATATGTAAAAAGTTATAAGAGGGGGTAGTAGGAAAAAAAGCTGAAATTCCAGCTTCTCATTCACATAATGAAGAAATGGGCAAATGGAACTTTTTTGAAGGTGAAGGGCTATTTTTTCGACAGCATAATCATTTAGTGTCTAACAGTGGATGGCCGATGGCCGTGCTACTCGATGGTATTTGAATTTAACCTTAGTGAGAGTTTGCCGCCAACATTATGAAGTGTTTGGCAGTGGGCAGAGGTGTTGGGTTGGGGTGGGACAGAAGAGCGGAGGTGGTGGTGATAATGAAGTTTCTCTAATTTGTTTTCCTATTTGTAGGTCACAGGTCAAAAATTCAAAATAGCCAATTTGTTTTTTTCAGTTTACTTAAATTTTTAAGCCACTGTGGAAAATGCATGCTTTTGAATTTTTGACCTTTTGAAGGTCAGGGGTCAAATTTTTCGACAGCATCATAAGCCAATGTCTGGCAGTTTTGGTCTATTGAATCGAATAAGCTGTTCAGCTTTGAAATCGGTCAGACAGTTATGGAGGAGTAGCAAAACTGACAGACAAACATTTCAAGGGAATTATAGAGTAGATGTGACGGACAAGTAAAATTACCTGGATCTTGCTGTTTGAGAAGAAGTACCAGCAACGGGGCCGGCCGAACTGGATCCCCCTGCTGCCGCACTGCCAACATCCCCGTCTCCAGTGGCTGGATTTTGAGCACGTTCAGTTAGCTAGAGTTTAGAATTAGGATAGTGGTTTTAGGAATCCACTAAGAATATAGATAGTTACATAGCAATAGTGAATTAAATTGTATAAATGTTTGAGTTTATAACAAGATTCAAAATCAGGGTACACAACAAGGCACTCTCCCTCTCTCCCCAACTGATTTGGCATGTCAAACAGCATTATTTATACTTTTATTCCAATTGAAAGCACTTGCTCTCCCTACAATCTACAATAGGTGGATGTTAATAACTTGTGGATGTCGAGTGCAAACCTAAGTACGTCCTAACTTAATTTGTAAACACACAAAGGACTGTGTCAATTATTTTTGTATACTCTAACACTTTCTCACTCTACGGTCTCCAAGAGCGGTCAACTCTGTCCGGCAAGTGACTACCCTCTCTGCCTTGTGTCCTGGTGGCTCCTCAGAACTCTTGTCACTTGGAGGAAGTTACCACTCAGCCGTAGCGCCTACATAGCTTCAAATGAACTCAGTCAAACAGTGCGAGAGTCCTAAAAAGACTAAAGAGCTCTGGGGAGAAACCACAACTGGCTTGACGCAACGCACAAATAGACAGGTAATTCTGAGAGCTCGGAACTATAAGAGTTTAATAGATTGAAATGTGTGTGAATGGTATAATGGAGCATATTATGTAGAGAAAGTCACGTCGACTTTACCGGCTCCCAAAGAATGAGAATAGAATTTGCACATATAGTGTTGGAGAGGTTGGTGGGGTTCCCTTCCTTCGATTAGGATCTCACCAGTTTCCAGGCAGAGAACTAAAGGCTTCATGAATATTTTATAGAGATAGGCTAATACTCTACATTTGTTTTCAAACATATACCTCGCACTGTCTGAAACTGCAATAGATCCGGTGCCACATGTATCTAAACTATCTTCAGTCTCAAACAACATTATCCTACCCTATCATCTTCCTACTGCTATCCAATGCCCGAATTGAACCTTTAAGTTCCTATCTTCATGTACACATGTCGTGGAACCCTAAGCCTTACATGAGCCTCACATTCATCTCACTAATTTTTTGCCACCATTCAATCAATCTTAAATAATCTGGTATTCTAAGAAAATTTCGTCGGACTCGAAGTAGACTTTTTTACATTGAGTACTAGTTAAGAAAAAAGTTTATCTACTCGATAGCTCCACTATTTTAGGGTTTTTTTTAAGCATTTATAATTTTAAGTTATTCAGTGAGTAGCAGTTTTTTAACGCTTGGGTTGTTCACATAACTTTGCTTTTGTTTGAGAACAAGAAAATTTAGTACCACTTTGTTTGCAGTTTTCATTTTTTTCCTAGTTTTAGATATTCTTGTTATTATTTGCTATTATTTTTCTTCCAAGAAACATTTTATTGGAATGTTTTATTATTGAACTACCTTGATCGAAGAATATATCTGTCCAATTAAATTAAATAGTAACATAATGTTCTCGTCCATTACTCAAAATGGTTGACGTTGTATCTCAATACTTGAGAAGTGAGGGAATGTAATAGGCTTCGACATACTGGACTATCTGTTCGATTAAATTCCATGAATCAGTCACAAAGCAAGTTGCGTCGGACTTTTTTCCGTGTTGGTGGATTCGATTCAAAGATCGTGACTTGAACACATGAATTCTTGTGTAATATACATGGTAAACAGTAATGGAAATCGGTTAATCTACTGTATAAAATGCTCGCTGTGGACACACAGAACTACTTTTACTTTGTCCTTCACTTTATGGCATTAATGGTCCACAGAGTGATCCTGCAGTATCAACCTGTCTTCTACTATTTCCACTCTTAAGGACCGTCTCCCAAAAAGAGCTGCAACATTTTTGTGTAAAGACTTTATCGGCTTAGGTATTTGTCCCTTAAGGATTGAGTCCTTATTTCTTCTACTTTCCCCTCTTGTCCTTATATCCCACTAAGCAGATCTCGGATATTAGGAAAACTATCCTGTTCTCTCCCTCTAGTCTTTTGTCTCGTATTTCCATTCCATCACAAGTTCACAGCCTCCATCAACATTAATCTATAATGCATGCACAGTAAAATTTAGAAGCACTGAGTTACGCACTGAGCCACCTTGGAAAGGATATAAGAGATCAAGCTGGATGTCAGAGAGAGTACCTTGTTTCATTTCCCCTTCCCTAAGTGTTCTCCAGCCCCAAAACTCTCTTCATATTGCTGTGTCGGATTTTTCGGTGGGAGAAAAAAAAACTATCTAGTAGACGTCTTTCATATATAGACGTCAGTAACAATAAGTAGTCTTCTCCGGACGACCATAACTAAATAATTGACCTGAAGAACTAACCTGGAAACGATTTCGATGCTTCTCAAAGCACTTTCTCACTCTTGCCGCATCATTGGTCCGTATCGCTCTCTCCAGTACAGCAACATCATAACTCAGGTCACTCAACGAAGAGGCCAAGCTGTTAGAACAAATATAAGTGTTTTTAGTGAAATCCCCAATGCAGTGTAAACTTAATAAATTCTTCCATACTGCTACGAACAAAATTCATCCGAATGTAATTTAATTGTTCATTCCAGTTCGATTAGCAAGACATCGTTCAATATGCAGAGTTCGAGAAAGGGTTTTACGACGAACGTACGATGACCAATAGGTCTATTTACTAGTACCACAGTGTAGATAGAAAACACCATAGACATTAAACAAAATAGCCACTAAACCGAGCAAGAGCGGTTGAAATTCATCTACAGAGGGCTATGATTAACTTATTAACTACATCAGGCTAGTAAATCATTGAGGAGGTGGATGCATAGTGGCTTTCAGCTTCATGCCAAACCAAATACATTGCTGTACAGTGAATCCACTACTTTATCAAATATTAGCTATCGTACAGATTTGCCCATGATTAGGGGCGGCTGTGGGGACGAAATGTAAGGATTTTGGGAACCACGTGTGTACAGTTTGGGATTACCAATTCGTAACGTTGATCGATTTTTACAGGTAAGCAGTTTGGACATAGTTACAACGGGGGGCGGATGAGATGGAACTAGAGAAAGGAAAGCCTTTGTGTACGTTTGATATTAGAGTTATTAAACAACTTCCTCTGTAGGAAGACACATTCAATATAAAAACCTTGTTAGAAAATAGATAACAGATACACTGACAAAGTCAATAGTTTACCATGCACTAGAAAACTAACTAGAATATGATGGAAGTGTGCAAGTAAGGTTTGAAAAAAAACACCCAAAGCTACCTAGAAAATATTTACAAACGAACCGAACGAATGCTCTTCCTTCCGAAAGACAGTTATTGGTTTTTAAATAATTGATAATTATCCCGAATCGTCCAGTACATGAACTGGCAAGCCAAGAGAAGCCAAAGCCCAATTGCCCAAATCTACTACCTTCCCACTAATATGCAAATTGCAAGCGAAAATGTGCTGCTGTCATTCGAAAATGGGAACGGTTGGCTCTGAGACCACAGTACAAGGATTTTTTGTTTATTCATAACCAAACCAATATACTACCATATTAATACTTTGCTAATGATGCAAGTTAACCAGGGCATGACTACAAACACTTTCGTCCTACCGGTGGGTGACTAATATCATCAAAAGATACTAAAACTACCACGTATAAACAATTTATTTAAATAATTAAAGTTGCAGAAAAACAAAGAGGAATTAATGTGGTAGATGTAGAGCTTACCGATGAAACGAATAATTGCCTGAGAGGAATCTATACAGAATAAAAAATGAAAGCGTAAATAAATGAACCTCCTCCACTGTTTTTTAGCACTCATCAATTTCGATAACAAGTGTTAAAAAGTTTCCACGACAATATAAAAGCTCAGAGAGAGAGCGCGAGAGATCTCAGTGTCGCTATTTTATCAACAGATTATTAAATATAAAATAAAATTTTGAAAGTGCACACCGAATGAGGAAGTAGTTAGTTAGCTTGTTAAAAATAATTAGAAGAGGGAAGATTCTTTGGGTCCAACCAAACTAAATTGTAAAAAGCACACTCCGCACAAAAGTTACAAGACTTCCATGTAACATGTAGGAATTACCAGTTAATAGAGAGGATTTGCCAAAGGATGACATTTCCCAGTTTGAAAATGCTCAAGGCTCAAGAGAATTATTTTGTGAACACTAATACGAACGAAATGCAGGGGCACGGGTCTTATGAAATGTTTCATTAGGATATTATTGCCCCATTATATTCAACTTTGACGGTGACACTGAGTACGTGTGAAAGAGGCTGATAAACAGTCTGTGGATGGTGGATGATGAGATTTCCTTGTAATGCCATTTCCAGGGACTGCTCACATTGTCATGTCCTACATCCAATATCACATCCACATCACCATCTTCTCTTTTGAAAGAAGAAAGCACTTACCCCTAGTCCTAATATCATTATGCATGCATGAACGCCGTCCTTCTAAAATCAAGGAGCTCTAGTCAACATGCAGGAACTAAGATGTATCTCGCTGCCATTATTTCCAGATACAAAGCCAAGAACTGTTTGCTAATTTTCAGAGTGGGATTACGAATACACAAGGTTTGACATCTGAGACTGAGAGAGAGAGAGAGGAGAGATAGAATTCTCTTCTGGCTAAGAAGCAGAGAGGTATTTAAAATCATCCCCGACCATCAAAAACATGTAGACTAGAGTCAAAACACTACACACAGAGCTTAGGGTGAGAAGCTAAGAATCTGTTAATTATGCAACATCGTACTAATAAATACCCAACTGACAGACAACGAACCGAGGAGTTCTTAAACCTTTTTCAAAATATTTGAATACCTGAACTCTCATAAAGTCTCATGTACAAATCAGAGATAGCTCCTGGAGCATTTGCATTGAGAGATTCTCTCGCAAGTCTGAATCCCCGATTTCTTTAGCTCTTCTTCATTTCTTACAAGGATGCGGTCGGTGGGTTTAATAACCACGTTGTACTAGGTATAAGGACATGTTTGCTGTTCCTCTCTCTAGAGACCTGTGCACAGTCCGTAGGCTTCTTCTCCTTGCTCAAAACCCGTAGAAGAGTCTACATTGGGTTTTTGGAAACGAAACGAGAAGCTTAGTTCCAAGACTTTTTTTTTCCCATGATAGAACCCTCTAAGGGTAGAAAATCTATGCAAGTCGATAATTCGATGTTCCATCATAAAGCATGGCGAATGTTTTCGACGCACTCACGGGTATTCTGTTTCAAAGTCAGAACAGACCATTCCTTCCTCTGTCATCTTCTTATTCCCATTATTCCTATAGTGTTCCATCCTTCTTTCAACTTCCCAACTTTATAAAGCATAATGATAGAGAACCCTTTGATCGCAATGGTAATGGCAGCAGTTTCTAACAAGGAAGTCATACTTGAATTTTTCT
The DNA here is from genome assembly GCA_034694785.1 of Agrenia bidenticulata. Lineage (NCBI taxonomy): Eukaryota > Metazoa > Arthropoda > Collembola > Entomobryomorpha > Isotomidae > Agrenia > Agrenia bidenticulata. The sequence goes on from JAQFYM010000381.1 coordinate 23,357, forward strand.
TGGCCTAATAATTATCCTCTCCTCAAGGACAATGTATATATGCTGACACTTAATTGCAAAGAGAAGACAGTACGAGGCTTTCCCTTAGTTACATTTGTATGCCTTGGGTATAACACGAGTGGATGCCGATGGTGGGGAGGGGGGGGGGGTAAATGATTTATTTCCTCCAGGAAATGTTTTTAAACGCGGTCGATACAATTGTGCTCTAAGTTTGTTTTCCCTGAAAGGCATCTCCCAGCAATCAAACAGAGATCAAGAACATCCACTTGAATCTAATTCTAAGACTTCCTTCCTCAATTAGCGCAGTTACATGCTTGAAAATACTTCTTGAGAATCTTTTCAAGTTTTCATGGTGAGCCCTCTGTGTCTTTAACAAACATCTATTCCCTTCAATACAAATTCAGCATCTCCCTAATTGGTCGACGCCCATCGATCGCCCAAGATCATCGACCGTTTTCGCACAGTCAGGGCATGACATTCTCGGAATAAAAGAAAAAAATTGTACTGAAATCCAGCTATGCATTTCCAATAATTACGTGACCTCTAAGCTTAATTTCTTTTGGCATTTATTACCCCGTTCTTTAAAAATGCCCCAACCAATGCCCAAATGGGAATGATATTCTGGGTAAATAAAAACTAAGCAATGGGACAAATCCCGTCAGGCTGTCTCCAAATGCCTGAATAATAATGAGAATCCATTTGTCTCTCAATTCTAACAAAGCAAGTATTTGTGTGCTGCAGTGTTACACAAGATACTTGAGGTTGAACTAGTAAACACATGTTCATGTTTGTTAAAATAATGTACGTAATGATCCAATCATCTTGCAAAAAACAAACGTTTTCCCAGAAACACAATAACCTTGTGACTGGTATCAACCGTGTAACCCCATCGGAGTGTTCGGATGGTCCCTTCATGTATCAAGCTCGTACTTTCTCTCAGTAAATTTGTACGAAGACCTTGGAAAGAATACAATCATATTGGCTGATCATTATCATATCATGCATGCAACATTGTGTAATGAAGAAACTTACTCGTGGATTAAAAAGAACTCCATGTTAGAATGTATACGCTGAGGGTAATGATCAAAAATAATTGTTACAGTCGAAGGTTATGCACGCAGAAGCGAGTGCTTGAGTCTTCTTTAATAAAGGTCGTTTATGGGAAAAAACTTTTAATTCAATTTGCATTTAACATTTTGTTTTCAGCTTAAAAAGAAAAGGATTTCGAATATCGCCTTTTATGTACAATAAATATTATTGCATTATCTTGTGTCAAGTACAATCGAAGAAACTTAAAATATATGAATGAATTGACTGTAGTTGAATAAAAGCTGGATTCGTAGCTTGCTGAGTGATACTTGAAAAATTGATGCTAAGCTCCTCTAGTTGAATTTTGTCTTTTGTTTAAAAAAGAAAGCTAAACTCTCGATTGGAAAAGTCTTAAAATACACATTCAAGAGAAAATACAATGCAGCTATCCTATTATACATTGCAGAATGATCTAAATTACTCTAAATCTACCTATAAATTACTTAGCTCAGTCCCAAACATAAATAGTGATTGATTTTTCCTATGTTGTAAATAGTAGGGAGGAATAGCTAGATTACCAGTATCAATGTCCTACAAACGAAGGTTGCCAACAAGGACACACACTGAAACTGTGCAGAAATGTTTTTGATAATTTAATTTGCATGGAGAACAGAGTTTTTTTCAGAATTCTCAATCTCCTACCAACTCCTTCAAGATGAAAATCTAAAATAAGACTCCCTTAGCTTTTAAAAGAAAGTTTATTTCTCTGCTGGAATGAATACGTTATTCAAAATGGTTAAATTAACCATTTTGGAATCAACTAATCCCCAATACATCCAGTACGCATGAATAAAAACTAGAGCAGTAAGAATGTCTATAAAGGAGTCCATTCTATCTAATAAAAAATGAGGAGGATTCCAAGTTTGAGTTTTGGTCTACACGTACAAGATATATTATTTCTTATACCAGGGAGATAAGACGAGAGAGGGTTAAGAGAATGAAGTGTCATTTCAAAAATTGGTCCTTTTGTCCCAGGGATAAAGAGGCATTAAATTTGCGATCAGCTTTTCTCTCTGCTCTTACAGTAGCGTCTCGAAGGGCCATACTGCCGCCTCAGCAATTTATCTAATAGAGAAATCAAGAATCCATTCATAATTCCTGAAAACAGATTGTCTCGTTTGGCGCTCAAACTTTCCCCTCCGGAGAAAGTTTCATTCCTTGTTCAACTCTCGAATCTCGATAGTTAATATCTCTTTGGGATGACGATCTCAAAAATGAGATCACCCTGTACATAGCGACCCGACCTTATTTTTCCTCTCTTTTAAAGTGCCAGTCTTTCAATTTATAATTAATTAAAACCTTTTAAAACTTTTCCTTTCATTCTTTTGTTGGTTTCCTTCATATCAAGTTGGTGGAAATTTTCATCCTCTCTTTCTCTCTCTCTTCAAGACTTTTGTGTATTGTGAGTCGACTCAACTGCTCCACTCAACCAAAATCTAAATGTTTCGTTCTGATTCGGGTGTTCCATTCAGAGTTCAAGCCATTTCTCCGTAAACTCTCCTGTCCATCATCAACTTTGAATCTTACAACTACAACCCTTAAATCTTTTATGTCATTCAAACGTCAATTTCCCCATCTAAGGCTTTCCATGCCTTTTCAGAACTGCCAATCAGTAGCCAATCTCACATCACACGATCTGCGTTAGAAATGCCTTCTCCTGGAACACACTCTCTTCAATATGAGACTGAGACTACTCTAGACAATGTTAATGTCATTGCTATCAGGTAGTACTCGCTTACAATAAAAGTGTTGTAGTGAAAGCAAGGGAAGCTAACCTTCAGCAATGGGTGGTATTTATTTAGTAATGATATGTTTCTTAAATGGATAATTGTAGAGGACTGCGATGGTAACATACCTGTTATGACGAGTGGACTGGAGAGACAAATGAGATACTGAGGCAGTGAGGACACGAGGGGAAAGGAGCTCTGGTTCAGGCGGTGCAGGAGGAAGGCATGGTGATAAAGGGAGTGGTGGTGGGGGTGTTACTGGTTTAAATTGCTTATTGTGAATTCCGCCGGTTATTGTGTTGGCTGCCGTGGTGATTGTCGTCGTCGTAGATAATCCAGTGACAGCCGACGAGAACGCAGGTGTAGAGGGTATTGGTGTCGGCACTGGAGGATTTGGGACAGCAGGCTCTGTAATTGGGGGTCCAAGACATCCATCTCCACGACTATCCTCTCGGGAACTCTGTAAAAAACGGAATAAAAACATCAATTGAGTGACAGCTCACTACCAACTTACAACACTTATACGCAGGCATACAAGAGGTTTAGCAGCGTTAACTCTTTCCTTACATCCTGTTTTTTTTACCAATTCACTTCAAGATACAAAGAAAAAACGGGGAAACCCCATTTGGTACATAAAAGAACGATACCTATTTTTCAATCCATTCACCCAATCATTGCCTATAGGTCCCATTGAATGGGACACTAGACCTTTTCATGTCCGATGGGGAAAGTCACTTGGATTTCCCTAGAAATCACTAAGACCAAAGAACAAAACTATTTTCTATTTCATGCCCCGTGTCCATAATCTTATCAAATTACTTTAATATTTCCTTCTATAACTCAACCCTTCGTTGCATGTATATTCGTAGATGGTAAATACAATTTCTGATGCTGCTGATGTACGTGTTTTTAAATCGAATCGAATTAAATGTCATTATATTGATGAAATGCCATTTATTGGACCATTAACCCTATGCGTAGGGCCGTATTGGGGACATTCGGTTTATATGGAGGAGATAACGACTAGTGCAAACAAATAACCTGAGACTATGAATTTCCACAGCATCTTAATTTGACGCAATGCAGTGCACCAGATTTCCAACTCGTTACAAACAGAATAAAACAGATAATAATATTAAGAACAAATCACTCCCTAAACTTACCTCTAATCGCGGTCACGGGGCGACTAATTGTGACCCTGGAGCATTGAGTTGAAAACAATTATATCCCAGTGAATACAAATAACTACATATAACCCATAAATATTACTTAATATCCCTAACTGAGTTTGCATGATATATTAATTGTCTCTCAGATAAATTTTCAATTTAAATTCCACAAAACATTTGCCCTTCCTAAATGATACCGAAACAATCTATCCCTTGTTCTGAGAACCAAGGGATATAAGATATAACAAGTGAGTTGTGTTGCATACAGAGCTTATTCAAATAAAACTAGAGCCCAAATGTCGTCTTGAGCAGGTACGAGGTGCGCATTTCCAATATAAATCTGGACGTTATCAATATCGTTTCTAAACGCTGGAGGGGCTGGGTTTTTTTCCTATCTTTTTTTTTAAATGCCAACTTCCAAAGGCAAAGGATTCCTAACTTAACCGAGACTAGAAGTATGAAAGGAAATGGAAGTAAAAGTTCTAAAATAAATAGCTGGTCATAAATATGGCCACAAATCCCAATAAAAGTAACCTGAAGTATTTGGCCTGATACTAATCAAAGCATAAACCTTAAGTATAATGATTTATTGCCTAATCAGCCCAGCCAGATAATAATATGAATAAGGTGCGTCACGCATGAGTTAGGTGGTGATGCGGTAACGGTTTTGAGTTATTGCACATAGAGGTGATCATGTTCCATCCGATTTGGGAAGAAAAACAGAACGGTTTGCAAAACTCATTCCCTGGGTACTTAGGTACTTAGAGAAGGATCTATACATCATCACAGGAGATCATCGAAGTATGTAGAGAGCAACGGGCCGGAAAATCCACCTCACTTCTCAGTTTCTGTTCAAGAGCTAAATCATTATCATATTGCAGACATCAAGGGGAATCCATTTCGATGTCCTTTCCACATACTCAAGCAAAAAACGTATATATCCCTTGATCAGGCACAGGGCACGGGTATCTCTGTTCACTCTTAGGAAATCTCATATTGATTTCCCTCAAATTCCTCGTTCAAATCCGACTTCAATATTGAACTCTGGAGGGGAAGAGGTACGCGTAGGATGTATAGTCTTTGGATGAGAGCAAGACTTCCTGTTTGTTTGCACAGCTTTTTCACCAAAGTAAAAGCTAGATTCCAATATGATATGATCTAACCCTTGGAATTATTAGAATGGCCAGGAATTTAGAGTTCAACTACTCACAAGAGTCCTAACTTGATACTCTTTCATGTTTTGGGGGGATTTTATTAAAATTTACTATTTAATAGTTGGGTCGGATCACCTTTGTTCCACACTAGGCGGTTGGTGCATTATGGGATCACCATATATATTTTATATGCAGATACGGAGATAAGCTCCCAGGGTCATTGTCTTCCATTGTAATTATAAACGATAAGATAAGCCTAGACTGTGGACCTTTTTTGAAATTGCGGAATGTAACCACCTAACAACCCAATCAATCTCCATAAGCTATTTAACAAACAATTTAAAAACGTATCTCCAGGTTTATTTCCGCTCACTACACGACTCTAGCCCCCCCCCTCCGGAGAACTTCTGGGGCTTTGTCTCGATTGGCGGATTAAAAATAGTTTTTTTAATACAATTTTAAAGTCAAGAGATTTACGGGAGAACTAGGAAACTGCTTTGAGTGGCTTGTATAAAAAGGAATACGAAGTATTGGTTCAACTAAAGAAAAATCTTTTGATTTCACATTTCATCTAAACATTTGTCAGTTGGAGTGACTCTTGCCTGTCTGATATGTCGTACGACAATATTTGAATTCTATGGTTATCATATTCCTACCCTTCAGCCAACAACTCTAGAGGGTTTCAGATCTTTTTGTATTTGCAATTTGTTGAGGATTTTTGACATTTTTAAGTTACAGAGTACAGATTCTGACAATATTTTAAAAACCATTTCACGGAAATCGGCTCATAAATGAATGAACCAACTCGTCAATAACATCCGGGGCCATATTCATACTAGAGTTTTATTCGAAATATTTTAATCCTGGCATAATACTTGAGTAAAGGAGATTGAGATGAGGACGATGAGGTGATCTTGAGATAGGACATGCCATTATGCACAAACTCTTGAAATGCTCTGAATATCCACATCAGTTGAGTTGGTCGTAAGTTGTAATTAATCCCAGTCTTCTCTTGTCAGAATATTTAGATGTAGGGAACGAATCCAATTAAATTTACTACCTCCGTTGGCTTGCTTAGGATTATGTTTTAAAAAACTAGATATATCTATGTATATAGAAAAACCAAATCATTATTAAAGTACCGTAGGGTGATGTAATGTTGGTGTTGCCGGAATGAAAGGAAGGAATGATTATGTCGGTTGTAGGAGGGCAGCAGCAATGAAATCTAAGGTCTGTTCAAGTTCATTACTTAAGATTAGTGAGAAGGATTTCTCTTTATTGAGCATCCAGGCAGCATGGCATTCCCAAGCCCGTATGCCCACCCTTCTTTCTTCATTCCCTTTTCGAAATATAAACCTCTCTATTTCATTTGTACTGGACAAAGCACTTGTTCGTGGTTCAGAATAGAAATCCTCCTTCCACTCCCTACCACCAACTACTTTGTATTATCCGAGAAAAGTAGAGCGTGTCCGTGAAAATCTTTAAAAGGAGAGAAAAATCCGTTGTTCAGTCGGGTCCTTCCTTCCCGTGGTCCACTTCAGAAAGGGCAACAATCACTGTGATGAATGGTCATGTTCATCAGTCCAAAGTGGAGCAAAAACTTATATCAAATTGGTCTCTAAAAAGTCAAGCTGGGATTTCAGTAGTTTTCCTAAGCTCTACAAAACATTTCTCCCAGTCGTAGTGGAAGGAGGAGTTTTGGAGAGTCATCTGAACTACTTCAGTGTATACCAAACACTGGTTGATCGACTCGTACTCCACACTCCACAATCTTATCCATTGTTAAGTAATTCCAGCTTTAATTTTGGATAACCCTTGCCCCAAGCTGGTATCATGAGAACTTCAGTGAACTCTGGCAGCAAAGTACAAAGGACGCGCATCCAGAATAGTCCAGATTGATACTTTATTAATAAAAACTGAGTACCTCCTTGTGGAACTGTCCTCATGAAACATTGAAGCCTATTAGTCACAACTAGCTAATTGAATAAACAAGGTTGAAAATGTTCTCATCTCAAACTAAAGCAAGGAGGCACGAACGCATAATTCGAAGAAATATTTTTATTTCTCCTGGAAAAGCACGTGTGGGGTTTGGATATGAAATCCCATATGTATACATGGAATCCAAACTTCTGTCAAACCATGACCATAGTCTTTATATCTATCTATCGTCTGTTACTAAACCTCTTTACATTTTGAGCTGAATAGATTCTAGACTCAACTTGGAAAGGGATAACATTTCGGGACCTTACGACGAGTAAGATAGTTTGGCATATGTACTTAAGAATATTGACGCAGTGTATACTTGTTCTGACATGTGTCATTTGTAAGAAACCAAGGGTCATTTTTCCCCAGTGAAATTGATGCTCCCCAGTATCAGCTGCACGAAGGGAGCTCAATGCACATACATGGAGACCTCAGAATTAAATAGAAATTTTTAAAGGTGCAGGGAAAGCAAGTAAGAACTACAGAAAGGAAAGTATCGAGGACTCTCATAAGACTGTGGAAAAGAGTAGAATTTGAAATGCCAGTAAGGAGGCCAACGGGATATTACAAGAAGACAGACGGACATAAGTCTCCTTGTGTTCGTTTAGAGAATGCAGAGAGGAAAGAGAGATGAGTAAGAATGTTAAGGCCAATAAGTCATGTCTGTCTTACAGTGCTCAATATCTCGACCACGACCACATGCATCGTACCCAACTCATACATCACTTTTGACTCGTAATTTTGCACTCTGGGTGAAAGAATTACCGGAGGAGCTTTTGTAAAACACCCTCTCAGCCCTAGAAACAACTATTAGCTCTTACACTAAACCTAACAGGATTCCGTCCAAATGCTTTCCCTAGGTAGATGTCTATTTAGTACTAGCCAAGAGGTTCATCGTCTGTATGAGTGCATCACTATAGCAGCCCTGTTAGGTAAGTGTTCTCTCATCACATCAACTATGCTCTGAAAACACTACCGTAAAACACCTCACACGGACGGCCCACTAAATTGGATCGTCTTAAGATGACATCCTCTTTAGTCGCAGAAAACCGGTGGATCAAATGGTGGAATTTACATGGCTCTTTTCCCTTGGAAATGGTAGTCCGAGCTTTAGTTGTCTGTACCACATGTAGGAATATGCAACTACATGTAGGAATATTTTAGATCATAGTTTCAAGGTTTAAATTTAAAACTCTCAAGTGATTAGAAGCAAAGGAAGTAATTCAGAATGAATCCAAATAAATCCAATTCGTATAACATAATATGAGAGGAAAAGCAAAGGAAAAATATCAGTTGGATGCAAGTTTTGACAAAGATGATTCGATAAAGACATTTCATGACGTGCTAAATTCATTATATTTCTACTCTTCAGAGCGACATTCGTCTCTTTAGACTGGCACTCGGTCGAAATTTCTCTGTCGAATGCGATCTCTGTAGAAGGTAGAATATCTTCAATAACTTTTACACCTCCTTTGAAGAAATTTAGGGCAAAGAGGTGCAAACATGGCGAGTACCAGAGAAAGGATCGGAGTTCAAACTAACAACCTAAAATTCTACCCGAGTGTTTCGAGTTGAATCATATTTCCTGTGAAAAATGATCCCGACCAACTTTATACTGATGTAGTGCTACTTTTTCCCTTTTTCTATTATACCTTTCTAGAATCGAGACGTCGATTCTTTATGACTGAATATATATATGGAAACAAAAATCGTCCCTTTGTGCATTGGCCATTGCTAGGGTGGGTGGATTGTGAAATGGATATGAAATTTCAAAGGATTTAAGTTGGCTTCTTGTTGTCTCTCTGAATTCTTTTTTAAATCTAGGATAGTGACGCACCATTTTGAAGAGAGTCAAACTTTATGATAAACACAGTCGCCCACGCATCTCGACTGATTGCGTCAATGTGTATTCAACCATTTGAAGCCTAAGTAGAGGTGTGTATAATTAATTTTAAAATATTGTAAACGATAATTAAGAAAACATTTGGTGTTTCAGAAACTGGTGCTTGGGCTTGAACTTGTCTACGTTTAACCAGAGAATGAATGAGAAGCGACTTTGAACTTAAAATAATATTTAACAAAGGAGAGAGCTGAATTTGTATAAAACTAGGACCAGTCCTTACCTTCGAGTTTCTTGTGAGGACCACGTGACCTAGATCATTTTGAACTCCAAAAGGATACACGACTTCACGCTCAGCTCGGACATTTGAATCTGCGGTTTTTGGGGCTCTCGGAGCTCCTGGCTTCATTCTGAAAGGACATTAAAACAAACGATGTGTCAACCAAGTTATCCACTGATAAAAATAATCATCCATTCCGATTATTAACAACCACGAGAAGATTATAAGAGGCATATAGTTTTTCTAAATTGAGTTCATGTGTCCAACAGAGTATATCTATAATCTACAATGAAAACATACTATAGTTTTTTTTTCAACAACGTGAGTTTTCCAAAGGAAAGAAAGCTGTTGCTAGAGCGGAAAGTTTTCGAAATCTTCTCATTGTTGACACTTGTCAGTGCGAGAAATTGGAACAATGTAAACAAATTGTAATAGCTAAAATATAAAAGACCAGAAATGCCCCAAGTATTTGCGCTGAGTATATAACGAAATAGTTCCCGAGCCTCTAACTGACAATATTTACTGAAGTAACTAGACCTTGACTTTCCGTTAATGAGTGCACCGTAATGGTCTGTCACATTTCCCACCTCTAAGAATGAATTTAGGAAATGGTGAAAGCGCGGAGGGAGAGAGGGGAAACAAGCCACTGTAAAACCATTTGGTTATCTTTGATCTTAAATCATATACTTTTATGCCCTTCGCACATCCCCACTCTCCCACTACCACGCACTGATAAGGATCTTATAGCTCTATAACTATCCCCCGGGTTTTTATGCCGTGACTGAGTGAAAGTTACAGGCTGGAAACATTCAGTCTCCTCAAATAGTTAGGTATATCTCCAGGAAGTGGATATTATAAATAGTATACATTTTCCAAATATGTATTTAGCAAGTTAGGGGAGATTTTGACTGAAACTGTGCAATACATCATCTCGTCGGATGTCGATCTCAGAGCGTACTACGGAAATTGGACGGTATGACGGTAGTTCCAAGAATAGTTGTCGATCAGTTTGAATATGTACTCGACATAACTCTCTCCCTCTCTCTCTGAGTTGAACCTAGGTTCCATTATTTGTAGGTAGGTGAGGAACTACTCTTGGGATTTCTGGGTCATGGAAACAAGCCTAGAGAAATTGCCACTCTAGACTGTGGAATGTCTCTGTACTGTAAGGTAGGGATGACCTGGACTGGATTCTTCCTCCTGTTTCTCTTCACTCTGAGGGTCTCATTGGCTTAAGGGAATTTATTGAGGAGTTGGTGGTAGAAGAATTCTAAGTTGAAAAACGGGTCATTTATCCATAACAAGATAATTGCGTTTCTCTTTCGAGAAAACTTTAGATTTTAGCTCTAGCAACCAGCGTAACTTTTTCAGGAGGGAAGACGGGGAAACTTTAGGGGAAACTAATTTCATCTTCTCTTACACCTACTAACCAAGGCCAGGAATGAGAAGAGGGTCCCCTTTGACATCAAATACATCTACAGACACAGAGACTCACAAAGTTGCATTTCGGTTAATGCTATCAAGTCTAGTAGTAATACCCACCTAGGCCAGCACTTCGTCATCACACGTAGCCCCTGAATTTCTCCGTGCAGTCTCTCACAGTGCCCCTAGCCTTCCGAGGCACAACGAGAGACAGGGAGAGGAGAAAGTTTCTAGATTGCCGTCTTAGTTCAGGAAGTGCCTTTACCTCCAACTTCCCCCGCAAGCAGCCATTTGCAATTAGTACTGTGTAATTTTATACAAATTGCTAGCGATTCACTACACCATGGCTTATTGCTACTTGATTTTACCCCCAAGGTTTCCAAAGAATCGGGTCCTTTCCACCACAACCCGCAGTTTTCCAACGCTTGTGGTTTCGGTGAAGGTAAAATTGTGTGGATGTGTGTAGATTCAAAGGCCGGAGAAACTCCTCCCAATTAGCAGTCTGTATCACACTGTATTAATTAGATTTCAATCAACCCCAGATCAACTCTTAAATTATTTCCGGACCAACTTGCCACTTTGATTGGAACTTTGAAGCTTTTTCAAACATCATTATAGATATGGACTACAATCATAATTACGTTAGGTTTGTGTGGGCATAATTTCATTAAAACGGGCCAATACAAAATTCAGATTTCCTTACAAATTCAATCACCTTGCTCTAAAGAGAAGAGAGAGAGAGAGGAGAGAGAGAGAGGAACATGGAACTTTTTAATTCTTTAGGATATTTGTTTGTCGCTTTTGTTTATTTTCTATTTGGACTACGTTTCCTTTATTAGTTACGAATTATACGAGCCTTGGTACGCTTTTTAATTCCATGTGTCCTCGTAGGGTTATTTCCCCCAGCTACTTCAGCTTTGAGAGGGACAGGGAGAGTGACTTTCGTACGAGGAGGACATTTCATTGATAACTTTTCTCTTTTAAACGGGTAGAATATTTGGGCTGTTCCACAAACAATTGCACTTCCTTCTAATGATTAAAAACTGCTATATTTTATTATTATGGAGATTTATTACGGAATTCTTTCGTTAGTCTTGCTTTATACAATATGTCCCAACAGAAATTGAAATATCCGTCCCCAGCGACAAGCTTACGAGTTTCTTCGAAATGCTGCACTTTAGGTACGTGAGAATAAAAATAATGGAAAAAGTTTCGAGAAAGTGTAGATGGGACTGAGGGTGTACAAATAAAATGCGACAAGAACAATGACTATTTGTTGGATAGGCATGCACGTTCAGGCATAGGGATGCATAGCATTATCTAATAGCCGCAGCCGTGCCCTGTACGATATTCTCCCATAGTGGAAATGAATAATGGTTCGGGTGAAGATAAGAAAGATATGAGAATAGATGGAACATGTCCCTAAAGGAAAATTTATTGCATTAGCTTCAACCCTTCCCCGTCCATATTAATTGCAATCAAGGTGGAAACAAAGCAAGTCTAATTATCATAATTAGTTTCCTGTGAAACAAAGATGAAATTGGACACCTCTGCCTAATTTTCCTCGCATTACTTTATTACTTAACATGGACGAACAGGCAAGCTAGAAGATACAAGTCTAAAAAGCCAACCGGGTGAGTATCTAGGGAGTTCGAATGTTCAAACTATTTGATTTGTATCAAATGTCGCAGGAAGGCAAAACTCTTCCACTCTCGTTTTAAATGCCTTAATCAAGGAAGTAAATTATATTTCTAAAACCACTTTTGTCCCACAAGACTAAAACCTACAGTGCAGAACTTCTATAGCCCGAGCCAGGTGTATAATTGGTAACTTCTTGTATAACTTCTTGCTTTGTTAACAACGTTTGGACAGTCGACAAATCTCGGCCAAATTCTTCTGAACGGACTTGCGACTCTTTGTCATTTATCCACATGTCCGTCTGGTCGGATCGATCCCAAGAGCCTCGTTCCGCGCTTTCAGCGCTCCACTCACTCTTAGTATCGACAAAGGTGGTTTTGACCTTAATCTCATGAACCGTATGACATAAGGTCACGACAGTAACAAATTCATGACCTTGATTAAATTCTCTTTTCTCAGAGTACCCACATGTCCGTCTGGTCGGATCGATCCCAAGAGTCGTGTATTTTTATATGTACCACACCTACCTAAGCTACCGTATTGCTTAATTTCAGCTTCTTATATGTATGTTTCACAAACCCACACGGTTTGGCCCCATGGGGTCACTCAAGACAGCTTTTTGCAAATCTGACTAAGGATTTGATCATGCAAACCTTAAAGCTACCATCCTGCAAAATTTCAGCTTGTTATGACCATTTTTAACAAACGCGGTTGGGTTGGCCCCATAGGGTCATACAAGACAATATTTTTGCCAATCTGCTATTGAATTGTGATTTAAGGCCCACAATCTACCATCGCGCGAAATTTCAGGTTTCTATAACAAATAACGATTATGCTTCTAAAAGTGTATTTTCATATGTACCACACAGGGGTAGCCCCCACGGGTCAACCGTTCATCAAATCAGGCCCATCTTCGAACTCGATTCCCAACTTTGGCCAACGCTACTGTGTGCAAAATTTCAGAACCTTAGGCCAATTCGGTCGTGAGTTATCGTGTACCGGACAGACAGACATGACCGGTTCCATAAGCCCTGGCGCGGGCTAAAAATCCAAGTGTTGTTCAACTCCACATAGATTGTTTTCAGCTATTGAAGGAAGTAAACATTGGGCTTTATATTGAATAGTTCACCAATTCATTTGAATACAAAAGCCCTAACTACTCCTATATCCTAGGAATCAGCCTAGGAAATAAATACCAAGCCAAAATGACTGAATTGGTCCAAGAGTTGAATAGCAAACCTCTGAAAGGTCTAGTTGCTGCTAGTGACCCGCGAGTCTATGATGATCCTAGCCTTCGACATTTCTACTCCAACTTAGCCCCACGGGTATAAAATCATATCCAGATTCTAAGGCCTTCCCGGTTTCGACTATTCGGTGGAGCGAGGTAATAATTGAATTGAGAACAGAGGGATACGCACACAAAGCTTGGAGAGAAAGGTAAGGATAACTCCCAAGTAAGTGCTGCAAAAGTCAATACATGGGAAGAAACTGGATAGGTAGTCGAAGAATGCCAGGATTGAGAGCCATTAGATTGCTAGTCTTCCTCAGTCTATGTCATCATGCATGCATGACTTGCTGTTGTTTTTATATCGAATTACATATTATCCATTGTATCCATGTCGTGAAAAGCAAGAGGAGGGTTGAAACAAAAGAGCATTTTCTTGAGTCGATGGAACAGCGAAATAAGAGCACCTTTGCATTTTATATTAATTAAGTTTACTTTCTCTCTGGTCTTAAAAAAATGAGCAACTCCTGAGAAAATCCTTTTCATCTTCCACACTTGGAGCTTGATATCTAAACCTGGCTTGTAAATTGTAAATGAATGATTTGATTACATGAGTGAAATGTCTTTTGAAATCCGCCCATAATGCGGCCATACTAAAATATAACAACTTTCTTAGACTTCTCAGATTTCTCCTGTCCCTTATGGCTTTTACTTTCCGTTCAACATTTCCAATTCCTTCTGCCCAGAGTTTCATCTCCCTCTCCTCGCCTCACGACATACAAATTAGCGGTCTGCGTTGGTGGGTTTGATTATTTGGACAATAAGAAATTTCCATTTGTTTTCTACAGAGAAGAAGTTAAAGGAAACTTGGGTTAACTATTGTATCCATGTATGTGCAGAAAAATTGTACGGGTGGAGGGGGGCGGGTGTCTACTGTATGAAACACGCTTTCCTCACCGAATTTTTTCCTCTGTTTCTTGAAATATATTCTTTTTCTGATTGTTCTGGGGATATTATTCGTTCTTTATGTTGTATGGTTATAATAATTTAGGTCCACAGCATCCCGTTCTTTGTGGAGGGTAATTGTATCCAGTGTACATTTGAACACATGGTGATTGTGTAGACTGACTCCGGCTGAACACTTTTTTCTTCTTCTACGCCTATACATAATTTGGCAGTGTAAATAAACCTCTCGGAGCTCTCAGATCCTGTCCACAGACTTCTGAAAGAGAAAGCCATGTGTAGCATTTCCGTTCCAGGTTCAACTCAGGCCAAGTCAAAATGGATGGAATGATGCAACTTTTCATAAACTCGTCATTAAAAAAACTCTATTTTCTACAGTCCTACATGCCAGAGGATAATAAACTATTCTTTTCCTCGATGATATTAGCTTCATTGTGTAGGTAAACCCCGTTGGAAGACTAGTATTGGGTCAGAATTGGAGAATTTGTTATGAAACGAGGGCTGAGGCTATTGGTAGCTGGTAGTGGTGACTTATATTCAGCTCATGGGCTCCACGGAGTGAGAATTACCTGCTGCATACTCCGGATACAGATCTCTAATTAAGACTTCATTTGTTGTTGCCTATACACCATCATCCAATTTATTCTAGTATTCATTCATTCACCCTTCTAATATCATTCCTATTCCAAAATTATACGCTTCACTGACGCTGGTAAATTTATTCTGGAACCTGTCTCTCTCTCTCTCTCCCTCTCCTATCAGGAGATAGGCACGGAGGTTAAGACTGGATTGGGACTCTAGGGGTACCAACTTCACTTCTAAGGACCATATTTAGAACTAAAACCGCTTATGTTTCCAAGATTCATCCCCTTCATTAATTCCGTCTTTAGACTCCTGACTTTTTACTAGATTTAGGCGTATTCTAATAGTGAGCTAGATAAGTTTCAGCAGCCTGTATAAATTCATGGTTACAAAGAGTCTATTTGTTTTGAAACCTATCAAAAAAACTTCGATCTTATTCTCAACCAAATTAAATCAAGATGGTTGGTTAACTCTTTTTCTGCACTGTCAGCATTCACTCGCTGAATTTGGAGGTAGAGATGGTGGATTTATAAAAGATGCAACGCACACACATACTATACTATCTGTATATTGAGGCCAGTATTTTTAGCTTTATTGTAGAGTGTAGGAATTTATTTTAAGAAAGTCAGACACCGGTTGGATTCACCACCTATCATGATCAATATCTCATGCTTTGAATGATTAAAATGGGAAAATCGATACACACGACCAGAAAACAAACCGTGAAAGCTTTTGTTCAATACTTAGGTATATTCTTTTAGCCATATCTCAGAAGGCAAAAATCAATAATAGTCACATTGGCGTACCAATTGTATTAAATTGCACGCAACTGATTTCTCATACTTCTTAGGTCTCACATTCTACTCCATCATGAAGGGAATGTAAGACTGGGAAGTTTTTTCAAGTCATTCCAGGGGTAGATAACCATAGTAACGACATTTGATCCAGATATAAAGATTCTCCCATGGGATCGAAAAGCCTCCAGAGTTTAAAGGTAGAAGACAATAAATCTTACTCCGGACCCGAACTCGGCTCACTGTCAGCAAGACTAGCGAAAAGTTGAAGCTCAGAAAAGTATATGACAAGAGTATAGATGTACAGGCAAGTAATGGAGGATGAGCTAGCTACGTACTGTACTGGAACTACTGGAAGTATAGAGGACATTGTGAGTTACTGAGACAGGCAATCCAGGGAATGGAGTATTGATTGACATCAACCACACATTACACGCATTAGGTATCATTGTGTGTAGTTGAACTAGCTAAATTCCTTGTTCCTACATCAAGGAAAAGCTTTGGCACACAGAGTGCCGTGTTCTATGCCACCACGGGCGCAGACAATGGTCAGGAAACGGAGAAGAAGTTGCCTCTGCAAGTGTCCCGTTTAGCTACCAAACCAAGACTTCTTTTCCAAGTATCCAAAGGTTATAGACCATAGGGTGTCAACTGTCAAAGGCAGGAGTCTAGGAGTGGTAGCGCAATCCTAATCCAATTCAGTATTAACTTAAATAGTATAATGAACCAACGGTCTGCTCCCAGGAGTTTTCAACGTAGATAGTATCAGGAGATTACCAGTCCTCAAAAAAAATCTGTTCCCTTGAATTGAAAAATATCTGATAGGTTTTATAGCTTTTACCAGGGGTAGCTTAGCCTAGTTTGGTGCAGGGTCTATGGGAAAGCTGAACACACATGGAGGACTGCTACTGCTCCCAATCTGATACGGATATGGACTTGGGGCGTATGAAGAGGCAGAGATTTGGCTTTGATGAATCTGTGTCGGGGAGCCTTATAGAATACTTAGAGGACGGAGCAGATTCTACATTTACAGATAGACAGATCACACGATGGGAATGTATTAGGAAAGTTTGGAATTCGTATGTGACTAGGGAGTTAAACAATGTTAACTCTGGCCAGATTTTCCTACCAGTCTACCACCATCACCATTCACCATTATATTCTATTCAGGTACATAACTACATCAGAAGCCCCCGCACTTTCTCTCTATGTGCATAGTTACAAGACTTACTATTACCCTCTTTCCCATGTGTACCCAGGGTCAAGTGGGGAATTTCAATGGTTATTTATTTCCCTTAAATTGCCTGCAAAAATCCCGGACCGATTTCTTAGATGGCCTCGTATAAACTCTCTCCCCCTGACCCCTGGCCAACTTTTAGAAATACGTGTTTTTGTTTGTAATGTAATGGATTATACAAGATCCACTTTTACAAAGCGACAATAAGGCCAAAGAATTTAAGCGAATGTCACCCAGGGAAAGTTGGTCAAAGAACTTAAATCATCTAGGGCAAAAATTTCTCCACTCTTTCATCAATATCCCTAGCTGCTTACAATTAGTCTTTTAATTACGCGGAAAATGATTATTATTTATTGTATATTAAAAGGATTGATGGTCTTGTAATGGATTGAAGGAATGTATTTCTAAGGATTCTAGTAAATATTATTCTTTAATATTATCATCTTTCCTCTCCTGAACCTTTTATGTTAAAACCTTGATCTCTTCTTCTGACAATGAGGATTGGATTGTATTCCTTTTAGCTCTACACAATAATCCTTGGTTGTCGTGCAAACTGTTTGTGTAGAGCCGAAGAAATTTTAATTTTAATAGTCAGTCAAGCTAGTCGAGTGGTTGAGTCTCCCATACTTTTCCACTAGGTCTAGGGTTTGAATCCCTTCTGGGTTCGAATTATTCAGCAAAAAGTGTATGGCAAATACACTGACTGTAAGATAATACGGTATGTGGTATGGAGTTTTTGAAATTTGGGTATCGGTCTTCAATCCGATAGTCAAATTGTTTTCCTCTTGCCCTGAATGGTGAGTGTAGCGGGTGAGCCCATTCAGTGGCCCTGGTCCTCATACATTCAGCTCACATGAGGCAGCTGATAACATTGATTCCTAATTAGAATCATACCTTCCTTCCCTGGTCCTCCTTACATATTTAACAAACATGAGCTGGCTTAAATGCTCCAGACACAGTAAGTTAGAAAGACCCCTCGGAGACGTAATAGCCACTGACAAGTGGGTGTCCCGTTGTAACCGTACCTTTTTTTAAGCTCAATTAAAATAGAGTATCCTCTCTCCATATGCGTACATTGTATTTAATCTTTTTCAAGTCGGATTGGAGGGATCCGATTTAAGTTCGATTGTACAGGGTGTCCTTGATAGAACTTCCACATGTTCAAATAGATTTTTGTGAGTTCTAAAAATTGTCTTTGAATATACAACTTGATACAACCTAAGGATTGGTTTGTGGGTAAGTCTGGGGAAGGTTAGGGGGCTGTCAAAACGGGAGGCTTTTGATGCCGAATATAATGAAGGGAAAGTTATGATTTCAATGACTAACAATGAGAAATTCGGAAATGATTAAGCACTGGAAGAGCTGGATTCAAGACTGGAGGATGACCCAACTAGTAGTGACTTGAAACTTGGTGGGATTGAATGGATCCGCACTTGAGTTCTATGCAGATGATAATAGAGCAAATGCTGGATGTGCCAAAGCCAGGTCGACCAGTTTCCCATGGAATAAGTAGAAACTGAAAGTCGTGTCTTTGTTTGTCACTTGACGTTCTTTCTTAAGCTAATTTGTGGGAGTAACTAAAGTCCTTTGATCACCTCTAGGTAGCGAAAATCAAATGAGGACGCTTTGGATTTCCTGGGTCTGAGAATTATATTAGATTTCATATTTAGTATAACACTCCAGGTTTAGTTCCATTGTGAGGAACTGCAGAACTTGATTGTTTTCCACAGAGACTGACAGGAACACTTTTAAATTATTACCAAGCCTCTTTTGTCCTGCTGTAATTATCAACCACTTTGGGGAAAGTCAAACTAAAATTTACTTTGAAGTCAGCCTTGTCAACCACATCCAAAAGTTTGGACAACATATTCCCTCGCTGGGTTTGTTCCCCTTAACAATAATTCCTTTTGATGGCCAGCTTGACAACCCCTGTTTGCTTTCTATTTTGAGTGTACACCCTGATGATAAATATAAATTTTACATGAAAATGGATTAGCTACAAGCGCCAGAGCTCTGTTTTTACAAGAACGAACCAACCCCTTTATTCCTTTGAAATTTAAGAGTGCTCAATGCCTTGAAATAATATATCTAGCGATTGGAGTAGGATAATAACAGTTCATTGTAAGATGGAGGAGCCTGCCAATCTTATGCTTAATCAACATGATAATTACACTAGGCCATTAATCTCATGCTAGATTGCATGCAACGAAACTCATCCCATTTTCCAAATCTACTTGGAATCTTAGAACCCTTGTAAAAAGTTAGAAAATGCGGAACAAGTCTCCTTGAATTGGTTTTTATGGAAAACTTGGGTTGAGAACATTGTAGAATTTTCCCTCTTATTTCTCGTTTTGTTGAGGAGAGAAAGTTGGAAAGAAATTGAGGTGAATTCTTGCTTCAGTATTTTTAGCCAAAGGCAAGGAAAGTTTTTTTTTTTTTTTTTTTTTTTACAGAAGACGATTCAACTGAGAACTGTGTATTTCCACACCATACATTTCCACCCCTCTTGGTAAAGAAGTTGGCATTGGAACTCGCAGTGAGTCTCAACTCAAGTCCCATTCTATAGAACATAGATATATAAGACTACCCTTCTCCAGTAGATGTTTCGAATTTGAATGGAGATACTTGAGAAAGTCAGTCAACCTTCCAAGTGCCATTCATACATAAAATATTCAAAACTAGCAGAGTTCAAACTATAAGAAAAAAATAATGGAGTATTAGGTAACTTGCTTTTGCGTAGCTTGCTCGGGGTTACCG
Organism: Agrenia bidenticulata; assembly: GCA_034694785.1. Classification (NCBI taxonomy): domain Eukaryota; kingdom Metazoa; phylum Arthropoda; class Collembola; order Entomobryomorpha; family Isotomidae; genus Agrenia; species Agrenia bidenticulata. The sequence continues at coordinate 43,217 of JAQFYM010000381.1, forward strand.
GTGGTGTACCGAAGTACTAGCGGAAAGCCCAAACAAGCAGAAGGACGCAATATGGACTACACAAACTGGTACTACAATCTGCTAGGCATATACAATACAGAGTTCAACAACGGATGTATGCACGAGTATATGGCAGGATGAATGGGAACGAATACCCATCATCACCATTTTTCATATTATTCTATCTAATTTGGGAGTAGGTGCATGGTCCTTTGCTGACGGGAGCATGTTTCCTGGTTGATGGGAAATGCCCTCACGACATGTAAAAATTGCAAAGTTCAGTTGGTCCTTTCCAAGTTCTAGTAGAACATGTCATAAAAAATAAATTTTATTTTCCTCTCTTCCTTCCATCTTCTATTTTACTCACCAAACTCTAATCTCCGATTCAATTTTCACCTTATACGACTAAAGCCCAAGACCACAAGCTCCTCCAAATTCCTCGACTTCAATACCCACCTTGGTTTCCCATCTTCAACCCTCCACAATTTGGAATGTATACACAGAGAAGTTTATAATATAATTGTAGGATTTTTTCCGCCATCCCAATGTCTTTTCCCCTGACTTGGAACTCCGAACCCTTTCCTATTGAGTTATTGAGTATTGAGTCCCACTTGAATATCGAAAAGTAGTATCCTTTTCCTTTCAGACAGAGGAGAGATAGGAGTGCCTCGAAAGTCCTTGTCGAAACATTTTCTCTCCGCCTCGTTATATTGACTCAGGAGGGTGGGAGAAGAAAAGAGAAGAGATACAATAGGCTGGAATAGGAGATCAAAACGTGTCTTAAGATGAAATGAAATTGCATCTCCACTCCCGACTAGATACGTATTATTATGTCAAAGTCAAAGAAGGGCCCCGTTTATCGAAGGCTACATTTTGTATGAGGGATTAAGTGAAGGATGGCTGTGTAGTCGCCGCATTGTATTTCTACCTTCATTACTCTGACTTCTTTAAAGTCTCAACTTCTGAACTCAACCTGATATTATATTATCATGTTTTAGATCTCAAATCTTAGCCATCACAAAAGACTTGAAGAGATACTTTAAACTCAAGGCATCCCGCCGATTCAACTCTTCATATAGCTTAAACGGCATCTCATCACTTCAACGTCTCCTTCCTTCGCTATATATAATAAAGCATAGGATGGAACGAGTTTATTTATTTATCCCTGTCTCTACAGAATTTCCTCCCTCATCAATTCTAATTGACCTCTCCACATGTTCATTTGCCAATTACTTTTGGATTGGATACAGCAGGAGATTCCATGAACGTTCTTCCATAGATGCTTTGAAAATCTGTCATCTTCGGTGATTGGTAGTCAATAGTCTAGAGGACAACCCCTGCATCAGTTCAATTCTTCATCCAAGTTCATCAACGTCACATTTAATGCCCGTCGGTTAGGTCGAAATAGGTTTTCGGGCCCAATATTAACGCAATAGGTGGGTTTTCATGATTTATATAATACCTCAGTAGCGGTACCATCAGTATCAATGTTTAAAGTTCAGTCAAAGTCAATGTCCAGGATGGGTAGAAATTTGCGTGCCTATGTTTATAGGTATAGATAGGTATCCTCGGTCATGAGTGATCGAGCTAACGCACGAACAGACAACAGTGATCATAAAACTCCGGACGACCGGGCTATAAAACATTTGAGCTCTCACCCCCAACTACATGGACACTTGTGACTTTGAAAACGTCACGTTGGCAAAATCGTATCGAAATTTGCGGTCCTCAAAACTCCCCACCCCGACAACATTTGATTTGCCTAGACGAGAAGAAAGACCGTGTATGATTGTTCATATGGATTTATCTTTTGCTAACCACCTCGTTAGGACTGTTTGTGCTTTCATTCCACATCCTCTCTCATCAATAATATTTCTCATGTTTTGCCCAATGTTGACTGTACGGGCTGGCTCATTTTCCTTTCACCTCTGCCGCCCCGATTCATCCTACATGGCTATTCATAACTAGCCCAGCTTGTTCTATTTCCAATTGTTGTGGTTTTGAAACTTATGGAAGAGAGGACTGAGAATGCCTCTCCATGTCCGCATTCGTACCCACTGGAAGACTCGGTTGGCTAGAACAGAAAGTGGAAAGTGTGTACATTAAGTTGGATTAAATCCACTTAGGCTTATCGTCCCATTTTGTATTGCATGACGATTACGATAATGAAAATCAATTTCTTAAGCCCCACAAAACAGAGCAGACGTAGCACGATTGACGATGTGCTTTGTAGCCTAGGCTATTAAGGTAATGTATACTGATTGATAGCTTCACCAGACTCATGGCAAGACCTTCTCATCCATCATTAAGGTCACATACATTTTTGGTCTTCTCTTCTGGGACCGACTCACGGAAAACATCATGTTCTCCGCTTTTGTAGCTTTCTCCATGTTTCAGGAGAAACTCACTCGCTTCACTTCTTTGGATAAAGCCACCCAATCCCGATTGAGTTAGCCGTATATATCTACCAATAGAGTAGTACTACTAAAGAACTCTACTAATAATAAATGACATGGATTTAACGACGCCCATAAACCATTGAAATTTATCTCAAAATTAATTGAATCCTTTTCGGAGCAAAAATCGAAAATTTACCATCCCAAATAATTTATCACCTCAACCTCTGGCTCAGTGCGTAATGTTCGGTATTCAATTCCTTAACCACATTTAATAAATACACTCGAACATCCAACTTGCCTTAAAAAATTCTAAAATCCTTTCAACAAGTAATTATCAACAGATGGTCAAGTAATTCCTAACTAAACTTCCAAGGCTTCCGAGTCAAAGGAAATAATTAATCTTGAATCTAAATACTAAATACCAAATACCTCTGGGAAAGGTGGAGTAAAGCTGGACACCAATTCCTATTCAAGCTCATGCATGCCAAAAAATTGAGAAAAATTGAGCTAATCTTTCCATTAGTGACAACACTGAAAGTCATGTGGGTTTCCCACTCGTCCAAAAGCTAGAATTAAACTGAAATCCAAGAGCTAAAACTCTTCTACCTGCCTATTTCTATAAAAGAATCCAAGTGATCTATACATACCCTGTGTACGGTTGGGAAATGCTTAAGCAATTAATAACTTGGGGCAGCCTGGTATACAGAGACAAGAACCTCATTGTGTCTCTTGGGGGTCTTCCACAAACCAAATGTAAATGGTTGTTGCAAATTCAATTAGATGCATGGCCACAGCTGTAAATAAGGATTTGTCCTAGTTAGGACCAGGGATTCTTTAATTCTCCCAAGGCTCAATAACTACATTGCCCAGCTTTAATCCTACTTTCTCCATTTCCTCCATCTCCTTCCTCCCCTGGATCCTTTGTCAGTCGTGCTCAGCTAGAAAGGTGTCTAGTGTGTATAGACTTACATATTTCAGCTCCAATTACTCCTCCACCAGAGCTCCAATGGTTTCAAAAATGTAGGCAAACATCCAACCCTTCCATCTCTGTTCATCCTCTTTCTCCTCATGAGGCAGTACTGGGAAAGTGTACTCGTGTACACTGTATTAGTAGCCGTGCAAGCCCATGATAGTGGGTGAGGGATATGTAAATAAAATACTAATTAGGTGAGCCACTGGAGCGAAAAAATGAGTGGGGGTAACTGAATAAGTATTTGAGAAGTAGATGCAGAGGTGGAGATAGAAAAAGCTAAGGATATTACACCTCCCTCACCTTAATAGCTCACTCGTCCAGAAGTGACAAATGGGAGGAAGGCATGTGTTGAATAGTAATCACACATCACATCACATCCAACCTCACCCTCTTCCACCTCACATGGACAAGTTATGAGTTTATCTCAGTTTCATCTACCCAAGAAAGTCTTTGGTCGTCCAAAAGTCCCATCCTCCCATCTTCCCCAGATATTTACTCTCAAACTTTCTCTCTGCATATGGAATATGGGAGGGAAGACTTGGCTTCAGGCTACCTCTCCTTCCTTGAACAGTTCTTCCCTGTCTTACAAAATCTTACAGTTATTTCCCTATACTTGTCATGAGATTATAGACTGAGATGATAATGTGTGTGTGTGGTGTCTGTGTGTGATCTGGTAGGCTTGTTGTTCATTGAGCCATATTTATAATTTGCGCGGTGGAAAGTCCTACTGCCGCATCCACTCTGCTTGTGTTCGAGGGAAGTGGGGATGTATTTTCGACGTGCCATACTCTTCATTTTTAATAGTAAGCCTTCTAATCGACAAGGATCAGCCAGGAGAGGACTTGGAGCTTGACGTACTTTAATGTAGCGGTGGATCACAGACGTGACTTTCTCCAGGGGCTTGCTACCAGCTCCAGCTGAGATTTGCTTTCACTGAGCTTTAATTTCGGTCACAGATGGTTTTTCTTATCCTCATTTAGCTGTAGTGTCACATTCCTTTAGATACGGAATTGCTTTTAAAAAATCCCATTGGGCTGTTCAGAAATCGTGGTAAGCGAAATCTGGGGGGTTGGATATTCCCCTACCTGCTTTACCCTGACAACTTTCCTTTTCCAAAAGTTTTCATCACTTTTTTCGATGGGATTATTAAAAAGTTTATGTTTAAAAAAATAAAATCAATTTATAGAGCCCTCAGGGTACACATAAAGTTCATTTTGAATAAGGATTCACTAATGGGTTAAATTCACATGTTTTGGTGTTTTACTGCTAAACGTGCGTTTTTGTTATTTGGCTTGTTGGCTTTTTGTATATTATTCATACCAAACCTCACATCTAGGACAACTCCAAAGCTGGAAAACATCCAAAATAGAAAGAAGCAGAATTGGATTTGGGACAAGTATCTGGTACTTGGACATACACTGAGGAAACTCTTGATAAATGTTTTTTAGCTTTCAATTGCTTCATCATACATTGTTGTTTCAGGGTTGGTGTTCTTGCAATTAGATCTGTATGTTGTTCGGATATTTCAATGAAAATCAACACAAAAAACACAATGACTTATATTGCAATGGCCCCATTGAGAGATTTAACTTTAGTCTACATTCAAACGCTATTTGTAAATATATGACACATTCCCCTTCTCCTAAAAAAACGTCCCGTAGTTTATACACAACCCTTTCCCGGTTCTCCTATTTCCGCATGCAATAAAAGTTAGAATCAGAGAACCAGACCGACGACTTTGTAGTCCTAGTAAAAGCCTTTGACTTGACTTTTGTTTAATTTAATTTAAAAAAATAAACTTTTGGAAAGTGAATGGATGCAAGAGGAAGCCAGTTAAGCCTGTTTCTTCTTTATTAAACAATAATGGGCTGTAGATAATAATAGATATTACTAATGAAATCTTGGGGCACAAATTTAATTTGAATTTTAAGACATTGAGAAAACGGATATTGATAAATATTTACTGTGACTGAATTTCTGGCTACAGATTTAATTTTTTTTTATAGATTACTAAGGGAAGTACGAATAGCTGATTCTCGTAACTAGTGAGTTAATTCAAGGGCTCGTATGTCATATGATACTTTCTCCATATTTACAGACAGCCCGTGGCAGTAATTCTGAATCTCAAAATATAGTAGAAATGGAAAGGAAACTAATGAATTTTTGTCTCATGATGGCACATCAGCTTGTGTTTCTACAGTCTAAGCTTTGTTTAGGGTGGCTTGTGTTTCGTCCTCTTTTCTGTTCTCTCTCAATCTATGTGATGAAGCTTTTATTCTCGGAAATCCATCTATTAGAGCAGTAATCTGTTAACTGGGAAAAGAGAATAGGGTATGCATGTGTCGTTTTACTCCGATGTATAAATATCTCACATCCGCCTTCCCAATGACATTTTGGATGGAAAGAGCACTACAGGGATATTGCTAGGATAACATACGCCTTCCTGGATATGTTCATACTTCATCTTGTTTCAACTTTGAGAAGACTAATAAATACACTCCAGAGACACAAAGTACAATCCAAATATTTCAATCTAGGCGTTTTCAATTATTTAACATCACCGCAGGTGCTTAGATTCAAAAATTTATTTAAGGCTGAACCTTGGGAATCTCCACCATTTCTAAAGAAACAATTCGATCTTCCCCATTTGTATCCATCCTCTTGTTTCCAAATAATATAATATTTCATCAAATGTGATAAACCATTCAAATCAAATTGCTTTGGTGAACACTCGAATAATTTGAGAGAAACTTGCTCAGGATAAAATATAAAATACACAAAATAATCTCACCGCCCACGCAATGTCGGCAAGTTTTAGAAATAATGGAAACTCTAAATATTACTGAGGTTTCAACAACTAACTATCAGACCGTGGTGACGCTAATCTATTTTTGACCTAACTTAATCAAACCTACTGATGAGGAAAGAGTGCCGTACTTTTCTCTGATCTAACCAACGGAAAAAAACCACCCTTGGAAGTTCACTGTAGCACAGAGTAAATACTAGAAAGCTTCAACCTCGACCTTATATTTTATTCGGTTAAATCCAATAAATTCGGCAGACGTATAGAAACCAGACACCACTTTATAACAGATCATAAAGCTCATGCCACAGCAAAGGGGAAATCTCATGAACGTATACCTACCTACAAGTAAATATTCTAGCTTGTCTCCAGCATTGCCTAGTTTTGTCACCCAGAAAACGGAATCCACAGACCCCTTTTGAACATTATTAAAAGAAAAAAATCCTCTTATTCGCACAAGACTTGAAATTTGAAGGACAGAAATCTCAAATCTAGTCCACCACTATATTGGGACTATATCCATATACACTCTCCCTTCATCCCGGGTAACAATAAAATACCTGGGTGAAATTGTAGAATGGTTTCAATTCCATCCCGCTCACTCCCGGTAGCTCCCATGGATCAAGTTGAATCTGGAAAGCTCCAGGGAAATGTAACCTTGTAGATATAAGGGAGCTCAGCGTAAGAAAATGTTTCAAGTCACAAGTCGAAGTTCCAAAGATAAGACCTCCCCAGCCATCAAAGTCGGTATTTAGCAATGCACGTAAATCTGAGGATTTAGCGAAAGAGTGAGCCGCTTCAAATACCGTTCCATAACCTACACCGCCATCAAAGCATTTTGTACACACGGCCATGTTGTATCCAGGCTTTCGAATCCATCCAGCTTCCCAGCGTGCGTGTACGTGTGAGAGAACACAATCAAAAGTCCTAGTCCCTTTATTCCATTCACTGCTTCAGAGTATTGCATCTCGAGAAAGTTTCGAGTATTTATTATGAGAGAAGGCGTGAATCCGAGCTCATCCCTCTCTCAATGTAGTACATGTATCTACTATCACCACTAGAGTATATTTAGTTATGTAATACCAAGCTCTATATCTAATAATGCCACCAAGATCTGTATACAAACACAGGATATGAAATTGAAGGAGGTTCGGTGAAGAATAGAAAACTTTCTTCATGAAGGCAAGAGAGAGGAGAGAGAGGAGATTCACATTCACAACTATGAGCAAAGACAAAGACTTCACGCCATCCTTTCCTCCGAATAATTCCTCGCAAATGTGCAGACATTAATTTTGTCTTCTTGTGTCTAGTTTAAGGCTTCAGTGGACGGGGATCCGAATCGGGGAGATAGAAAACCCTTCTTTCCCGCTAGCACCGTTTATTATCATTCCTTGTCATATGTATATTATCAGCTTCATAAAGATCCATGGCATAAAATGTAATAAAAATAATAAAATACAACACACTTTTATGCATAATGTCTAGGAGATGTCAATTTAGGGCTTAAGGCTTTAGATTAGGACTTTAATATTTTTTGCGCCTCTTACTTTAGTTTTTAGGGGTGGGGGGGGGCGGTCTCAACTGGATTCGCTTATTTTTTTATACTTTATCCTAATTCGGATGAGCTAATTTGTTTTTATGTTCACCTAACTGTATGACCTTGGTACATACTCTCGATCCTTCATAAGAATTTGAGATTTGAGACTATAGCTAGCTCATTTTTACAGCAAGGGATGAGTCCTTTCTATCCATTTACAATTAGTTTAGCAAAGTGTTTTGTGGAGATTTCCAAATTCTTGTTTTTGTTATCATTACATAAGCTGCTTCAAACTTGTTGTTGTAGCAGTTTTGAGAAATGATACAAATGTGCACGAGCTTCAGAATAAGGGAAATATTTTCAAACCCTAAGTCCAATTGAGTGAGAGAGCATTAATGCTAAGCAGAATTGCACACGCCATGTGACTAACTCATCAAGGGGTATTGTACGAGCTAGAAAAGTCATACCTGTAGCTGAGGTGTAAATTTAGTTCTAAATATTAGTTTACTCAACTCATCCTGACTTAGTCTAACTCTTGGCTTTGTCATTGAAAGTCGATGATTTGATTTTATATCTACATAACATTATTAGTTCAACTTCAACTGCTCCTCTCGACTCCGGAGCAGACGGGTAGAGATTTTGATGGAGCAGTTTTCACTTGAGGCTTAGAGATTTTTACTATCCAACCACTCTCTTCTCATCCCCGATCATCCACCTGCCTACTCTTTTCTTACAGAGCTTTCATGTTTAACAACCGGTGGTTCATAACATTTATTTATGGCTACAGAAGGCATTGCGGTTAGACGAGAAGACTCTTAACCTTGTAATCGCCCATTTCTCTCTCGTTACATTGGAAACATTTTATGAAAATCTTAAGTGTATGAAAATTCCACGTTTCCATTCAATCTCAGCTTTCCTTCTAGTTAGCTCAAGGCTTGGGATTGGGGCTGGTAAATAAGGGATAAATATGCGCTGTGCTTGATTTGATCCAGCTGCGAGCAGACTTGGCTTCAAAATATGACTAGGCTTTATCCTTGAGCTAGCAAGAAATGTATTATATAGCAGACTTAAGAAAAGAAAGTGTTTCTTGTAAACTGTCAAGCTCTCAACTTATGCTAAAGTCCATGAGGAAGGGGATTCCATATATTTCCCTCTTGGATTGACTATAGTTGCCCACGTGGAATAGGGATAAATATTTTATGGCTGTTAATAAAAAAATTATGCTAACAATTATATGAGACTAAAATAGTAAATAATAGTATTGAATCTAAGGAGGAATTGTAAATATGATAAGGCTACGAGGGTAATATCATTGGATGTTTCATGAAATACGTGCGGGCATGTTATAGTAAATCTGAGAGAGGAAAGTTATTATTACCCAGTGTGGAAAGAGTAAATATGATTCGCACGTGGCACGGTTTCCTCAGAGATCAATTTAAGGAGATATAATGGGATACATCAACAGCAGATAAAGGACTTTTTTCTTATTGAAGGTGCCACTAAAAATGGTGTGTGTATAGATATGCCCACGGTATTTGGATTGTATTTCAAAGCTGGTTCGAAGAATGAGCTCAGTAAAGTAGTTGTTCGACCGAGGAAAATGAATTCCGAAATCTCCTGGGGAAAAAATATTTTCTAACTTGTCTCTACCACGAAATTTAGGAACATTGCAAGTCTTCTTTATTCTTTTCTTGGTCCTCTGTCCTACTCAGAAACAAGCTTTTTGTATACTCTGACGTATGAAATAAACAGTTTGTTCATAAAATAAAAAATAAAACTTCCTCCCTCTGGGTAAATCTGAATGAAAAGTTGGGAGGAAATTCAGCCGGGTAGAATGCTTTTATAAACAAAAATACGGTAAACTGTCAGAACTTTTCACTCTTCAAGCAGTTTTGAACATATTTCGTGTGTAGCAGTAGAAAACTTTCCCCTCAGCCCAAATATCGAAACCCAATCAAACGCATTTTATCTTCTCCGGGGTGCTACAAGAAATCTACCCTAACTAACAACCAAACTTCCCACCTCCTTACCAAAGACCAAGGTACTGAATTATTTGTATCTTAGCAAGCGAGTTTTATTCGACTACAAGAACGAGGACGAAGCTAGGAAGATGCAAACACGTCTCCGAGACAAACGTCGTTGATGGATTGTGCACCTTCTTTTTCCTATCGAATATTTGCAACTTCTTACCATTTCCCCTCGTCAATCAATCATGAAAAGTTCTGTGCATCATCACCCACAGACAGGATTTTCGGCGGGGATGGAAAAGGTACTTCAGTACTTTTAAAAAAGTACTGCTATTCCATCTCGTTACCACCCAAGTCAAGCTTAGTGTCACCAAAGGTGAAAGCTGTTGTCTCATCACAAGTTTACTACTGTGCTGTCAGATCACTCACGGTTTGTCATTTTGCACGCTTTTGATACGGGTGGGCTTGTAGTTTCAGCTCTGGCTTGCCCAGAGTTTCCTGCATGCGGGGAATTCGTTAAAGTAAACCGAGTTCATTGAGATAGCCATCATTCAATTTAGCACTGTTCAAATCTCATCCTGAACTCATCTCTTGTACACAACACGAACAAATCCTATTGATGACTCTGATCCCATTTAGGAGGAAACTATGAATCCAGGGGCTGTAACTTTCTCCTTAAATTGTTTTACTCCGAACTGAAGACTGCCGTAAAGTTTCTTGTTTTGTTTTCTTCAACTTTAGGGGAGTAAATCAGAAAACGACTGTAGGATCGAGATCGAGACGATTTCTTGGTAAGAGAATTCCGTTCTTATGAAAAAATGGCGTTACCTAATGCCCAGTGGGATGTGTGAATACCGTACTTTTGAAAAAGGAGTGGCACGTAATAAATAAATAAAAGCGTAACAATAAATGGGGCATATTAATGTGACTTGATATCTGAGGGACTTAGGGACCTCTCATTCCTCTATGATGGATGGGATTCCATCTGCAGAGCATGAAGACTGGCCTCCGGAGGTAGACTCAGGAGAGAAAGACTAGAACTTTAAGACATTAAAAAATAATTGCCAAACGGTTGCTTTAAGTATTCCTTCGACTCGTTCACCCTATTCCCTATGTGCCTCCATATTATTATTTTTAATGTACCAAAGGGTTCTTATATAAACCACCTCCCTACTTAGTTACTCAACCAATGTGCCTCTTACTTAATCATACAAATGTACATAGTTAATTTCCTCTAGTGGACCGAGATCATCTAGAGGCTATCAATCATCATGAGAGAATGCGTGCAGGATGGTTTACCATCCCACTCCCAAGCTCTATTTTTTTCTTCTTTCCTACAGTGAGTCAACTTTTGGATTAATAAATAAAAGTAGATGATGGACTTGGAACACTATTGGACGGATACAGCGGCAACCCCAGTCCCTGAAGCACCAAACCACACAGTACAGAATCGCCTGGCTACATTACATTTAATTGACTTGAACTAAAGGTGTCGTTTATTTTATTCAAAAATGCCCGTGGAAATACAGTATAGATTCATTATTCATATTGGAATACTTTACTCAAGTATTCAATGTTCCATAGTCTGGAGATTATAAGTCAACAAATCCTACTAGCAAGATTCTTTCGGCCGTATGAAAGTGAAAGTAGATTTTTCTATACCCCTGGTAATACTATTGGAGGTAAAAGCAAGGGGAGATGATATGTATTCTCTTTGTAATATGTGACTAGAGCATCAAGTCCCTCCATCTGAAATTGGGCTACTTCTTCTAGGAAGAATGGACACCTACTCGGGGGATTTTTTTATCAAGAGGTCACTTTCCTTCTTCTGACCTTTTTTATTTCTTGTCCTCGTTCTATTTCTTACAGATTTATCTTTCTCTCTGATCTTGCCGATGTAATATGAACTTATTGTCTGTACCCGAGAGCTCAGGAGAGCATGTATTACTCGGGTATGAAAGTAGATATTAAGTAAGAATGGGCAAGTGGATTTTGTTTAGTAGTGTAGAAAAAAAAGCCCTCTGTGTTTGTTTCATGTACAAAAATTTTCACTGGGAACCTCGGAACCTTCCTAATAGGACAAAAGGCCTACAATGAACCCCTTTCTCTCTACCTGTGTGTCCTTTTATTTTGCAGGGCATGCTTTCCTTTCCTCAATTTTGGTCTCAACAAAGGAGACTGCAAAGTACACAAAATTTTAAATAAAGAAAATTACACTGAGCTGGGGCTGACTACAGAAGATTCCCAAATAAAAAATATCAAGTTTCTCCCTTTCTTTGATGCCCCAACTTACCTTCCTGAGCTAAGTCTTGGAGTGTACAAAAGAATTTCATAAATCTTACAATTTGTCCTCCTACCATATCCTTCGTATTTGTATTTTGTGCTCTCCCTCTTTCTCTCCCTCTCTAGCTTATTTCATATTTTCTGTTTGTTACCTACCAAGACCAACCTAGTAGACTTCGGATCCCGTTGCACTCATTCAATTTATCTTTCCATTGTTGGGTTCCCTCTACGGTCAGTCTTGTGTTTTGGTCTTCAAAGGGAAATTCATGACACCCCTTAAAGTCCAACACAACACGAGGTAACGAAATAAGTGAAAATCTTATCTCATCGACTCCAGACACATCCAAAGTCACCATTAGTTGATCTTAAATTCTTAAGCCTTTTCTCCTTCCTGCATTGTCTTCCACTCCCAACTCGCCCCACCACCACCATTTGAACCATCTCCGCAGTCTACCATCATACTCCACTTCCAATTAATAAGGCTTAGGACAAGTAACTACGGAGAAGCTCTAGTGGAACTTTGGTAGAAGACGTGGGCTGAGGAGGACGCACTTAAGGCACCAAAAATAAGGACTAGCACACCCGGCGATATACGGATTGTGGAATAAAGAGTGATACAAGTCTTTCCAAAACTTGGTTAGCTCCTAATACCTGAGAAAGAATAAATTGCGACAGACTTTGTTATTTGTTCATCACAGTTTGGCTTGGAGACAAGAAAGAGGAGAGAGGGACGGAGAGAAAGATGAAAAAGATCTGAGAAAAAGAAGATGAAGGATAAAAAGGCTGTGCAAGGTGGATCTATAGTCCTCTCGTATATACTTTGCCAGCAGTATGGACACATCTACAGTCTCTACTTGTATCCCTGTATACAACCCTTACAGTTATCGTCTAAACCAAAGTAATTTCAAACTGTCGGGTTTTCTAGGAAGCTTAAGTCAACTTTGTACCATCCAAGTCTTCGCTTGTCATATTTTCAAAAGAATTCATTTCTCTGAAATCCATACAGGTAGGCAAATACCTTATGTTCCAGTCAAGATGATATTATATAAAGGATCATATTATTATTATTATGTTTATGTTCCCTACCCGTCTTAACCGCTTTCCCTCCTCCTCAGCTTACTCACCATGAACCACGTAGTATTTTGTCTAGATTTTCACATTCTCTACAACCTCCTAACCTATGGCGTTCTTCCACTTCATTATAATTGTTTTTTCGTAGACAGAAGCACTCGACCAGATAACATTTCCTTTTTGGCTCTCTTCCGGATTTGGATAGGTAGAGATTAGAGGGGTCCCTTTTTCTTTCCTCACTATTTCCCATCTTCCCTATTAAGAGCCAAAAAGTTGATAAACTTCAACTTAAAGAGACGTCCGCCAAAAAAAAAGCTAACCAGAATTGCATGATTATAAATATGTACACTCCACTATCCTAGACAAGATCAAATCTCTTTATACTTCCACCACCCTTGCAAAAATGATGAGGAACTAATCCATGAAGTTTTTCAACTCCAGATTCAACAAAGATTAATTTTAGTACCGTGTGGAAATTCTCGGATAGTTTGCAAAACTAGGCTTATTCTATTATCATAGAAAAAATAACATGGGACGAGTAAGGTGAGAAATTGACAACAACAAAATAAAAATAGTCTCTAGTATACGTTGCAACTATATTCTTTGTTCCGTAGAGTTGCTATAAGTTTAAATTTGTCTTTGACAGCTTTTAATTTTGTTTCTGAAAGGCTTAGATGGTATTGAGGAAAGATGACTTTTATCCGAACTGAAGTCCAACGTGGGGATGGATTTAAAAAGGGGGATGAATGAGGTCAATTTTGTTATTGATTCATACATTTGCTCTTTCAGTTTCTCCCCATTTGGTCGAATCAAAGTGTTTTGCTAGAAATCTCTTTGTCCAAGGATGTCCTTTGAATACTATCGAGTCAGATGAACCCCACCGAATGATTGCGGGAGGACCATTGACCGCATCACAAAGTAGAACAAAGCAGCCTTTTCTACCTACTGTGTCAGTCAAGCCGACTCAACGTTGTGATATCATCAGAAGCTTTCACCAAGGTAGATATATGTATAATTGATTTAGGAAAACGGCTGACGAAATTTTTGGTCTCTGATTCCCCTTGTCAATTACTCTAGATAGATTGAAATGCGTCGTAGATCGTGGTGTAGAGGCTCTCCAAATGCTTTCAAAGCCAGAGCCTCAGCAAAACTCTCAAGAGATGAGTCCTAATTGCACTTACTTGGATATTATATGCAAGGCTCTGACAGAGTCTCTAACTATATTGTGGCCACTCTTAGGGACAGGCTTTGCTATTGTCTCCAGTGATTTCAAATCGCATTCCCCAGCCTATCTCTAATTGAAGAAAACATTCACTCTCAGGAGCTTATAATTTATTCCTTGATTTCTTAGCATTTGTCAATTTTCCGACTAGGGCTTGTAAACTGGGATCGAGAGGACTTGGAATTAAATACGCTACGACATAGACAACGGAATTTGGTAGTCGCCACTTAAACTTTCCTATCTCATCCTATCAACATCTCCCTCCCGTAAAGACATTAGCACCACTCCTTTTCAATCTGTCTCAACTCTCACTCACTCAACTTCTCTTGACTATCTCCCGAAGTACACCTAATGGATTTTTGAATTGTCACACATCCTTCCACTCTCATCTATTCTCCTTGATTATGCCCTATGCCTGCCTATACCCTTGAGTTTTGCACACCTAGACACCAAAATACCCCTCTTTTCAGCCCACCTCATCATTTAAGATCCTTTAACACCTTTGGACGTTCTGATCTGAGCAGGGTGGCTTTCTAGAGACTACCAATCTATTCACCAAGCAAAGAAAATGTGTAAGGCTATCAGCTAAAAGTCACGATAATAAACTTTCACTTAGCCCATCTCACTCCTCCTGACACCTTTGGAAAGCTCGAGATGGTCATTCGTTTTATTAATTATCACCTAAATGAAGATAGAAGAGCCTCTAGTCATTTGATTCCATGGAACGTGACTCGTTTGCCCTCCGAGGAGTCCACACTGTCTACACAACACTTCCCTTGCCCCAAAATGACGAAGACATCAATTACGCCTTTACCGTCATCTACGACTCAAGGCAGATTGACTTTATTGTAATTTATTGCTCCTGCTGTGTCTATTATCTCCTTCTCTGCATCGTCTCAATCAAGAGGAGAAAAATTATCGCCTCCGGACTCCATTAAAGCAAATAAGGTCCACGTAGTAAAAGGAATAAAAAAACCTATGGTACACAACTCAAGGCATCTTATGAAGGAAAAAAATCGGAGCTCAAGGATTAATAAACCCGAGTTGGGATAATTTTCGACTGGCAGCATCTCTATAAGATGTTAAAGGTGCGAGGCGAGTCAGTGAGATTTATTTATTCAAGCAAACCGAGTGGCATTACCCCCGCTCCTATATCATTAGGATCAATAATATTCCATTCTAAAATTTGAAATGCAAATTATATAAACGTAGAGCAGGAGATCTTCCAGTTCCATAGGTTACAATCCTCTCCAAGTGAGAATATCTTATGAATCCACTCCCTGATTTATTTTTCTCTCTCTCTTAGAATCTGAGATTGTACCACTTACACGAATAAAGGTTCCATATATTCCATTTGAACACAGAATATCCAGCATAAAGCCAATCCACCAATAGCCTGGTCATCAGCTCAGCCCGTTGAACTTCAACGTCAGCTAAACTCAACTAATCTACTAGACTTTTCATTCCACATATCCAACTAAGCCAACTCTCCACCACTTTCTCCTTGCAAAGGTAGAGATTCATATTGATAATACTCCTTGTACATACAACTCGTCCTCAACTAGCTCTGAAGCCGTCTAGGGCTTTCTTTACTGAAAGTGGCTTTTCCACAAAAGCTAGTCTGAGGGAAGTAACACATCCCGAGCTCCTGAGCCACTTCAGTAGGACAATGGTATACGGGGAAATCCGCGTCTGTAACCAATTTTCTGCACCTTTTGGTTACTTTATGATGAAACAAGAGGAGTATTCTCCACGTCGTCCATCTGCAGCCGAATGTTTGCCGTTTGTTGTATCACGTCTGATATTTATGGCGAGAGATCCAGGCATATAACTTTTGTGAGTGTATCATTGCAAGTGGTTAATATATATGAAAGGTCCACAGTCCAGATCACATACTTCCCATGTGTCTCTCACTGTGTGTGAGTGTGTGTGACTGAATACATGGAGGTTGAATGTAGGGAGAAGTAAAAGTTTTCCATTTAAAAGTCGACTGACTGTCTCTTAGCTTAGAACAGCTCCGTCCTGAGATACTCACCTATAAATGTGTCTATCCTGAGCTTCCTCGTTTGTTCTCATTGTTCTGGTTCACTGTTCCTCCAACCTTTGGGGAAAACGGGGGAAAGCCATGTAAAACTTTCCACCGACCGATCCATGCATTCATAGAAAAACGGTGGGTCTTCAAGGGGCTTTTACCTAGCACGTCTCGGCTATTAGTTTTGTCCCGGAACTGTCTAAGGTTGCCCTTATTTTTGGGTGATGGATATTGCCAGAAATGCGTAAATCTTGAAGAGCATTCCAGTTGACTCAAACAATATGAGATAAGCAAGAGAGAGTTTGAACTCTGGGCTCTTTCTGTGCTTAAGACGCACCTAGGTCATTGTTGTTGGGTATGTAGGGCTATTACATAGACTAGCCCCTGGAGAAAGTTAAGTGCATAATTCACCCAAGCATTCCCAGATATTTCGAAGGAAATTAAACTCTCCTCGGAACAAGGATAGAGTGGGTTAGACAAATTCCTCTATTAGATTTTTATGGGGGAATGGGATCTTTATTACAATATAACCAGTCCCTTAGATACCTAGCATACGATTTGTGTCCTTTTTTGTCGAGAAAAAGCTTATGTTTTGATGTCTGTTATGGTATTATTACTTGTTTGAGGGGCAACTCGTGCGAAAAATGTAGCTATCAAGCTCAGATTTCTTCCGAATGAGGCAGTTTACTTACTCAAGCGTAATATCCCTTATAGAGGATTGAGTGGAGGAAACCCCACCGTGTTTTATCTTCGATCCGAGGGCAACTATCAGGAACGACGACTTATATTATTTTGTGTTACTTGGCTCATTCCTACCTCTTTCTGTGTCTCTGTCTCTTAAACAACTTCACACTCTACCTGCATGAGTTTCTAGTTTATATCTCTCTCCAGCTTTCTCATTAAAGCCGTGGAGGAAAAAGGAAGAGTTGACAGTAGGTAATAACGAGATATGATGGGACTACTGCCTTCAAGATTAAGACTAGGTTTAGTTTATATGAAGGCTGAAAAAAAATACGGGGTGACATTGACATGTAATAGGAAAAAGACTCACCATGCAATGAATGACAGGTAGTTTTTGAGTAACTACCAAATAGTTTGAGGATGGCTTGACACGCCGGTCAAGATGAGGTCAATGAGGTGACTGCATTCAAGACAAGAAAGGACTTTGTCTTTAAGTCCTCTTCCTTCAGGGCAATTTATTTCTTTATTTTCAGTAGGGGTTGTGTGTTTGGTTGCTCAGGGTCAGCCGGGGAGATATTGGATGTCCATTACTTGCAGAAGCAAAGACTTTTCTCTCTTTCTCTCTCAGATTTCGAGTCCACAAATCGTTCTTGTGTCCGTTTTTTTGTGTCTACACGCTACTGTCACATTCTACGTGTACCCCAAATATTTTCCCAACCAACCAACCTCTTTCACTTTCACTGTTCCTCTCTTCACTTCCACGGCAAACATTTACTTTTATTTTTTTATGAGTCGACCAATTACTCTCTCGATAGTCACATTGGTGTGTAGTAGGTGAAAAGAGTTTCGGGAGCTCTTAGTCAACAGTTCAAGCTTGTGCTAATAGTTATGCTAGAAATCAAGAGGGATTTACACTTCGGAGTTTCCAAATCTGCTTTCTCATTCCTCCTGTAAAGGATTATGATGGAAAGAGACATTAGCTGATTAAGTTTCTTCCCCCGTAGTGGGTTGGCATTCGTCAGAGCTTGGTTGTAATATTGATATTGTTCATTTGACATACCCCATTGTAAGTCCCTAGTGAAAGTATATGCTTACCTTGCCTCTCAAATCGTTGTACACATTGCACAAGAAATGTAATTTTGATAAGAGGTATTAGAATACTATTACTGTTATCCTAGCCTGATGTGTCCATCTATAGGTACTGTAGCGGCCCTTACTCTCTAATACTGTAATTGAACAATTTCCTGTTATCTCTGAGTATATGTTGTACAAGTTCTTGTAAATTGTTTAAAGCTCTGAGAAATGATACGTCCTGGAGTTTCTCCTTGGGGTTAGTTTAGTTTGTGTTTCTGGCTTGTTGTGGGAGGCTTGTATGAAATAGTGGTGTATAAATAACGGGTATGAACTGTGCATGAAGAGGATGTACAACCACGAATTCGTACCGAACTACTATGATTAGTCCCTTATCTCTGTCCGGCCAAGACTGACGAGGAAGAGCCCAGTCTGCACCTTTATACGCGTTCCGAGATCCCCAGGTTTTTTGCGCAGGGGCTCACTTTTCCAATACAGCGAACAACGAGAAAACAGAAATTTCTTATTTTTCCCTTTGTTAGTTCAGGTTGGCTGAAAGGGATTCCTCTAACTGGTCCTCCGTTGCCACCACCATTGTCAATAATACCACTGTACTGTTTCATACATACAAATATACAATACACGTAACAGTATTCATCATAACCCTTCTCCTACCTTCAACCTTATTACTTTCCCTAATGGAGAAAATGGATTTTAATTTACATCATGGCCTTTCATACATGATTCGAAGCCTCTCTGGAAGTTTCTTACAATTCTGACAAGAACATGATTGTAGCTATTAAAAAGACAAGAGTCAAATATAATACCAACATTTGTATTTATTTTCACAGCTTATTTCTTTGAGAATGGGATTTTTGAGGTGAATTTAGCTCCTACTAATTATCTGATGGGATTGATGTCCAGCAAGAGGTATCAAAAATACTCGACCTATCACATGTGTACAGATTAAAAGTGTAAAGAAAGGATTAAGACCCCAGGAATGGGCCTAATTCTCATTCCCCGATGAAGACAATTAATTCGAACAATAAAACCAAAGGCTTTAACATTATTGGTCCATGGAATGAGAGGCTGAGGGGGATAAATTGATATGTTCCTTGTAAAAAGGAGGAATTTGTAGCTTAATTCCAGTCCAACAATATCCTTCCAGAATGGAGTGAGAGTTCCAGAAGCTTGGAATTACAGAGCAAGAGAAGAGGTAAGTAATGTAATGTAAATCGGGGATACTTCCTGTTGTCATTGTCACAGAAGGGCATAAAAAGTAGTAAAAACCAGACAATAGTGACTCACTAATTGTTGGGAAATAGTCGGCGGACCTTTAAATTGACTCCAGTGAGGCAATGTAGTTTAGTTGATGGTCCTTGTACGCATACAAGCCCTATCTGTAGTGGTACATAATATACATAATAGAATATCATAGCTATATCCGTGAACATGCAAGCCGTAGCTCGACAGACAAGGTGAAGCTCTACCTCTACGTGCATGTCCCGCTGTTAAGGTTGACTTAAGCGTCTTATATTAGGGCGATTTAGGGGATATTGGATTGGAGAAAGAAAACTGGGAGGATACCAGGACAAAAGTTGGTCTCAGGAGGGATATTAGCTCATCCATTCTCTCATAGAATTCATCTAAAGGTACAAAGGTAGATTAAAATACACAGAGTCTAAAGATATTAACATCTCCCATCTTCTGTGGACTTCCTCAAGTTATTTGAAATGGAGAGTCCGTCCACAATCTACACACTTATTAACGGAAATCAATAATCCCCCATCCCCGTCTTTTCTATGACATTTCTTTACGTTTTAGTTTTCTAGACTTCACTTTAGTTTTACTTCTCTAATTGCCCGACTAACCAATCGACACAGTCTTGAGGACAAAGCTTCTGTATAGACTACCTGTCTTTTGTCGTATGGACTGGCAGCATGAGGCTGGCGGTATGCAGTACAATACACCATACCATGGCAGTAAGGAACGACTCAGTCCACCCACCCCTGGCTTCCTGACTCTTATAATCTATTATGCACAAGAGTGCTAGATCAACTATATTGTTCAGAAAAATATAAAACCGCTACAAAACAGTAATTGTCATTCTGAATCCTCATTCCGGGTCTAAAACTCTCTCCCAGCCTGCTCCAAAAAAGTGTAGATAGAGAGAGTACAATGAGAACCGAGACTGGAGACCGGGTTGGCTCCTTTGTGCACAACTTATTGCTTATTTTCTTTATTTCGTGATGTTGTCCTGTCTGCTGAGCAATTCTATGATCCCTCTCCCTGCCTTTCATTTGGAGAAATAGCTAATCTTGTAACAAAAACTTGTTTGGCCATAATTACTAATTGCATGACATGAGAACAGAACTCGGTGAATGCTCATGAAATCTAATTCCGTTTCAATACCAATTTCATTTTACCCTTTACTCTTCGAAAATTACCTTTATTGTTTTCCTGCAAGGAAAGAAATAGGAACTTACATCACATCCACCCAAATAACCAATCGATCTCGATTGTAATAAAAGGGGATCATAATTATAATTCCCCCTCCTACCTCCGATTGTCTCAACCCCAAAACATGGAACCAGCACAGGAACTTCGCTTCAATCCGCCTGTCTCCCAACTTCTTCCCAGTATTCATGTAAAAGTTGAAACAAAAGCAGCATTTCCTTCCTAGACTCATTTTTAAGAGCTAACAATCACAGATTCTGATTTTGAGCCTGGGAAATGATTTTGCACAGTCATACTTGTAATTTAAAAAAAAAATACATGAAATATTTCTAGAGACAATTACCAAGCCCGAATGAGCTTTACCCGAAAATATTCAAGAGAGCTATTCCCAAGCTTAGATTTAAGCAGCGTGATAAATTGATAAACTCCTATGCTTGCCATTGAAAAACCAATGTTATTCTTTTCGAATCAATTTCTTCAAAAGACCCCCCATGGCTTTCAATCGAAGTTGTCAAACTTGTGAAGATATTTACTCTTGTTTTGAATACATCCTTTCCAATTAGAAAAAGGCTGGAGGAAGGAGCGACAGAAATTCACTCTTAGATGGCATATATTTAAAAACTTGAGTTCACTTTCATGCTATTCTCTACAAGGTCTAAAAACGAAAGATTTGATATTCCCTTGTTCTTGAAACACATTAAAAAAATATGGCTTCAATAAAAAAGCACACTTTAAGAATAATTGATGAAATAAAGAAAGGGGACATTCAGATTGGATGAAATTGGTCTGTCGTATCGACGAGCTCGTCTGTTCCCTAGACTCTGTTTCTCATGCATGCCCCGCTTTTCAGTGTCATTCCATGTCACAAGAAGTTACCACATATTCATGTGCCCTCTCCTTCTTTCCGAAAATAGGCATTGGGCAACCTCACAATCAATACTTAAGACTATTGTATTCAGAGCATGCGATCGACTTTGGAGGATATAACGGATAAGTATGTATTATTCCCACAGAATTCCAAGGAATAACGAGCAGTGTAATCAATCCTAAATTCATTATTTTCATTCAGTACAAGAGAGAGCATTATAGTAATTTGATTCAAACCCATTTAGGCATTTCCACATAACGCTGTGGACCTTTGGGATTCAAATACAAACCTTCGTGTTTCGATTTATACCAAGGGGGAATCCTATTTACTTTTATCTGACATCTTGTTCCTTAGCTCTCCGACTTAAGTGAACTCGATGAATCTGCTGTGCAATGTTTTATCCACTACTAAGGCTTTCAATTAATCCGGATGTCTGGTTTCCATTATTTTTTTAATGTAAGAATAGTGTGATATTTAAATTGAAAGGAGGAACATAGACAGAGTCATTTCTTTTAGTTATGGAAAGGTAGGTCTTATGAGTGGTCATGAATGGTCATGAAACCCTTCAAATACACACATACGAGTGTAAAGGTAGACAGTTGACAGTGGTGAATTTCTGAAAAGCATTTGTCACATCAATACATTTGTGAAATAAACATTGGCAAAAAACTTTTTGCTTGATTTAAATAAACATTAAAGTAAATTTTAATTTACATCCAAGGCTTGATCTTGACATTTACAGGGATTAAACTTACCAGCATTTATTGCAAAGCCTTTGGAAATGTTCTTTAACGGTGAATTCAAATGAAGATAAGCATGTTTTCAAAAAATAATGACTTGTTCGGTAACCAATTACATACTAATGCCCCTTTTGCTTGCTTGAATGAGATCCTTGTTACACATTACCAGTTATATATGGTAAATAGTATTTGATGAATGATAGAAAATTTGATCTCATTAGTTAAAATAATGTCTAAAGTGCATTCTACTTCTAGCACAAGAAAATACATGCGGGGCAAAGACGGGGACTTTAGCAAGTGAAAGGGGAGAAAGTAAAACGGAAAATATTTCTGCCGGAAATCAGAATGCAGCTTTGCATAACTGAAGCTTATTCAATTGGACTTGCTCTTTGTAAAGCATCAATTATTTTAGAAACTTTTCTTGGATTTGTTTTTGGAATTCTGTCAATTTAAAAGCAATCCTTCAAACTTTTTGTTTCAACCAAGCTGAAATTAGCCTAGAATCACCCAGCCATTGCCAATCTATTGCATACCATGTTTGTTCCGGTAAGTTAAATAAATCCAAACGAGATTTAGTCCATCCGATCGATTGCCCATTCCATTCCACGTAACTCTACTAGGGTCAAGTATTTGAGCTATGTTCACACAGATTAAATTTTTGCATGGTGGGAAGAAATGATTTCGATCACAAACCACTTCAAATTACTACATTAGAATTACACGGTTGTATCGCATAATCGCGTCCTAAAGCTGCCAGTGACACCGCCCGTTTCGTTCATGACCTCCCGGCTTCACCTCACAAGCAGACTGTAAACAAAATTGGTTTATAGCTGTAGATTCTGAAATAGTAATACTTGGAATATTTTAATTTGTTTTTTGAATAACTGGTAGTCAGAAGAAAGAACATTCATCCCTAAGGCACACGAAGTGATTTCAGCTCGAAAAAGGGATCCAAAAATCAGCCTTTGATATCTACTGATGGTGAGTGCGGATTTTACAGATTAATTGCAATTATCCAGCTAATACAAGTGCGAAAGTAAAGGTTCACTGAAGTTAAAGTAATTATTGTCCAAAGTGAATCGAATTTGTACGAATCAGTGAATGGGCATTGAAAGGAAAATCTGCAAATGACTTGTTTAATGAATTCTTATGCATGTCAAAATGTCAATGGACATAGAGGGTAGAGAGAACTAGTTCGGAAATAAATGAAATTGCCAAGTGCACACAGGACCGTCAAGGATGCTCAAAGCAACACAAAGTCCTACCAAGTCAATGCTGACAGACCTGAAAGAAAATTTTATTTTATGGTAAATTTACGACCCATTACAGATCATAGATGATGAACCCATGCAGCCGAGGAGATCGATTTTATTATAGCCCATCTCATAGAAAATCCATTATTCCCTTTCTGTGCAAACCTTCCTTTGGTTTACTCCACCATACTTTCACTGCTTTAAATAATACGCGAGTCTTTTTACGGATTGTTGGCACACAAAAATTAAATCCGTATTATTTAAATTCATCCCATTGAAGATTTTAGACTCGGCAATGTTTACAAAAGATTTTTCCCTTTATCTTTATAGGCTCAAAAGTTGGGAAATTTCACATGCTCTTACTAATAGTGATGTACAGTATGAGAACAATGAATCTGATTTCTTTCTACACTGAGAATATGACTATGCTGCTACACAACCTGTAGGGACAATATTTACGCAGTTTCAAATTAGCTTTCAATTGTATTGGTTGGTCTTATCTCCTAAAGAATGGTTTTCAGAAGTAAAAGTCCTACCTAATGAATTCCAATCAATCACCTATGACAGGAGACTCAAGCAGGAAGCCAAGCTCTTAACTGACTTTGTCGTTTCTTGATAAAATGAATAAATATGTGGATGGAGGAAATACAATAAAATCTAGTGTTGGTACTCGTATTATCACACAATGTCTTAGAATGATGAGTGGGGAAGAAATTGAGCCACGGATTATACAGAGGTTGGATCAAAACAGCAAAAGAGACCAAATAATCTATCACTCATAGTTATAGTTAAGTTAAGTTTGTTCATGTTTTGTGGATAGAAAATGAGGATCAGGATGAAAAGGATGAAAAGGAAAAGGTGGTCCGACTGACTTGTAAACTAAGCAAAAGACATTTATATAGCTTTAGCTTTCTTCCACAAAGAATCTTGAGTCTATAAACTTGTATAATTTCGTGTTTTGATGGAAGTCTTCCAACGAAACGAGTTGAGACAGAAACTGCGTGTAAAATATGTGTTATGAGCCGTTTTGGAACAGAAGGGAAGTTTGTTGAAGAGAAGAAGGGCATTCTGGTGGTAGTCCAGTGTTTGGTTTCATGTAGTTGTGACTCAAATAAACAAAATAAGAACTCAAGCATCATTGCGAGTCTTTAAAGGGTTCGAAGACAAAGCTACAATATTAGGTGATGGAATTCTCGCTCGATTTCTAAAAAGTTTTTTGAGGGCCTCCTGTTCCAAAATAATGGTCTTCAACAGATGCCGAGTGAGTCCTTGGACGATATAATGTGGAAATAGGTCTAGCTCATTCTATTCGTGTCCTGCTTTCTAGATCTGAGATCCAAGTACTGCAGAAAGGGCAGATGCTGTATAGCACTGAATTTAGGGTCATTTTGTATTTACAGAACTTACATTCTAAGATGGGAGTAAAGAGCTAAAGGCAAATGTAGATTTTTTCTTTGATACTTGAATACTTTGATATTTCAGCCTTTTGAATTGAACAAGGACCTGTTCAAAAAACATCATTATTACTGAAGCTGACAAAATATATAAGCATAGCTGACATAACTAGTAGGGAGCTTTCCAGAGGGTTCAAAGCTTTGCCCTACCAAATATCCTTGCATATTACCAGAATTGACCGATGTCAACAGAGGGACGCCAAATTTATGATACGATAACCCCAAAAACTCTGGAATTTTTCTCAATCAACGCTTTAAATATTCTCCAGGGAATTGTATTATTCTTCCAATCCGTCATACATCCGGCAAACATATATTGAGGAAGAGGATCACATAAATATTGCAATTCAACTTAGACTTCAGGCATTGAGTACTTAATGAAATTGTGAGAGGTAACTCTAAGGTTAAAGTTAAAAATCAAATGGAGGATAAGTTTATGGGCCCTAAAGTGACCCGGTAGCTGCCGACGTGAATTGTAAGCAAGTCCAATTTGCACAATTCTCTGAAAGATCAAAGTTGATGGAAAAAATGACAAGAATTTTTTTATCCTCCGAGACGATTCCATTTTGTACATTCCATCGTTTTTTTTCATGATGGGAAACATGCGAGAACGTTCATTCCTGTCAAAAGCACATTTTGTATTAAACGAGAATATTAAACCCACACAACATACAAATTTTTTGATTGTGATATTCCACTTCTTGTTCGTGCTTTCTCAAGGATAGGTGCATTTCTTGAGTAATAGATTTCCGATTGATTTATCTTCATCCAGGCCGAGACTTTCTTCTTTCATGGCCCTAAGTTTCCTCGAAAGATATTATGTATTTGGAATACTATTAAATGTAGGAAACTCGGGTATTATTTCTTTGAAAATTATCTACCTGTGATATCTAAAACTGAAAGAAGTCTCTTTGTCCTGGAACTGAAGCCCCACTCAACAATAAGGATAATAAAAGCCCTGTTAATGGTTCCCACTACTTCCCACATAGTTTCTTCTGTACTATTTGGATTCTTTGAATGACCTTCTAAAAGCATTGAACTCATAGTAGTTGAAGATGCAGAATTAGCTTTATTGGATTCAAGACATGTTTTTGATTCAAAACTTTCGATTAAGCTCCATTATGATGAGGAAACGAGTTGACGGACAGAGATGAATTCATGTTGCAATTAGTAACACATTTATTTTCACTTGATTTTTTCCAAATCTCCTGTTCCTTCCGATTTGGATGAGGCGTGGTTATATTTCAATGATTTAATAGCCAATTATATAAGTTTTTTTTGTTCATTAAAATAATTAATATATTCGAAGAGAATGCTTTGTTAATGGATACAAGTCTTAGATTTTTTTCTATATAAAGAATTCCCTGTGGGATGTTTTATAGAAAGCGTAGTAAAAGAATCGAGTGAAATTGAACGAAATACCTTCGTGTATCTAATTTATTTTTGTGATTAATTCATTTCATGAAAAGTACGTCTGGGATCTGGAGATGAGGGCAAATCATAGAACTTGAAATCCAATTACATATTATGGAAAATCATTTTTTCTTCTTCATTTATTTCCTTCATATAGGCAACATTGTTAATATCCTATGAACCTAAAAATAGACTTAGCCGACCACAATGGAAAACGCTTAATTCACATTTAAAAATAGAAAAATAAACGGCATGTACAGGAGCACGCTTGTCCAGAAGAAATTTCTAAAACGTCCAAAACTTTATTTTTATAGAGAACATAAGTTGACCCATTTTGAAGCCCATTAACTCGGAAGTGACTCAAGAAAACGGGTTAGAAGCAGAACCGGAAGCTCTAAAGATAAATGGGGTCAGTTGGGAAAGACATTTCCAAATTGAATCCAATTTTCTAATAAGAGCTAGAAGCGTGTAGCCATTTTCCGCCGTCTTTGTTTGAGACATTTTGAGAGTTCGGAGAGACAGTGGAGCAGCCTCACACATCATAAGTTTAAATTGGATTTAAACAGGCGAGCTAATAAAGCAATGCTCCAACCGTTTGAGAAACCTCTCGTGATTTATCTCTGGAGATCAGGTGTCTCGCGTAATCTTGTTTTCCCTTTGATGAGATGGCGTTTGGCGTTTATCAGTCCGGACAAAAATTCTGTCACAGAATGTCACACAGTTGACAGTAGCACTTTAAACAGTAGACAAGGAGAAGCGTGCAGGCATAAATAGTGGAGCTTGATATATCTGAAACTCAATCTTATTTTGATTTCAAATTAATGGAAAGAGAATACATCATAATTGTTCCTTCCGGGTGGAACGTGTTTCTCATGGCATCCCTAAATCCCTTCGGTGCACACCATTTTATAACATCAATGCGACCCAGAGGCTTACGTTGATTCCTGAGTGTGTTTGTATTCGACTTATGCAGACTAGTGTAGACTGTAGACAAAATGCTAACCACTCGTACCCTTCCAATTGTATATCTTTATTAAATCATGGGGTTTGTAGTCAAGCAGACGGGCCATAATCCCAAAGTTTCGTCGTTCCTCCTAAATGTAAAGATTTGTAGATGCTATATCTAGATTGCTGACTAATCGGACATTATGACTGATTCATCAATCAGATTTGAGTCGTGTTGGAAGAAAAAATTGGAATTTTTCAAATGCTTATAGTTAACAAAAAAACGGTCTTAAAAAACGGTCTTAAATTCCCTCTCTAAATGGTCAAATGTTCTTTATAGGCATAATTTTGTAGCCTTCACTATCGCATTCTTATACACATGCATGGTTCTGAAAGTACAGCAAGTGACAAGATTCAGTTGTTCAATCTTCATGGATGCAAAAATGTGGAAAAACTAAATCGTGTCTTATCGGGGAGTAGTGATTCAAGCAAATGGAATGGTTTCACAGAAGACACTGTTTCCTATATAGAATCTCGCCTTCAGCTTTATTATCTCCTTGAGTATCTCCTCATCCTTTTCCAGGAAACTGCTTTGATGACAAGAAACGAAGTCAAGTCTCTGTCTCTAGCTTAGGCTGAACTTTTATTTTGTTCCTTAAGATGTGGAGATGAGAGGTACCTTAAAATTGTCGGCTGAGTGAGTCCATTCATATCTTCTCGGATTTCAGTTCGCGTATCTTCCTTCTCTTTCTTTCTTCTGTCTTTATTGAGATCTACTTCTCAAATATGATTGACAACAACTATGAAAGGTTTCTTGGGCTGTAGATATAGCTAGGTTCTACGTTAGGCTTCTGTATGAATTAAATTATAGCAATGTAGGAAGAATATACGGGGAATTGAGTGTGTAACTCGGAGTTTATTACATTTTTATTCCTAAGCCACTTCCTTGAAAGTTCTTAGTTTATTTTAGATGAAAAACAAATTAAAAATCAATCAACTAAGAATCAGTATAAGCTTATAGTGATCCAAGGGTAATTATTCATGATTCAATTTTATCTTTTGTGTGGCTCGTAATATTTCCAGTTTAATATTTTATTTATTGGAAATATAAAAATTGAAGTGGCTAACTAAGTTCGAATTTTCTAACCTACTCATTCAGTCGTAAATTACTAACAATAAGTCAGCGTTCCAAACGAATTTCCGATGTGGTATCTCAAATATCTTGAAGATACTCAAGCAGTCTGAAAGTTGACAAACTACCAAATCATGTAGCCCTCGCTATTTCCCGAAAACATTGCCCTATAAAATCCCGCATCTCTCGACCCCTCGTTTGACCATTCCAAGAAGTAGGCTCAGTTTTCGAATAAAGCTTTCGAAAACATCTGTGTAAAGGACGTAGAGTATGTGACTGGAAAACATGCAAATAAAAAAGCATGTAATCGGAAGGCGATGGACGCGGGGAATCTTGGGGTGAGAATGACAATAAAACATGAAGCATTTGTACTTTCCTACCGCAAAGAAGTTTGTCGATGAAGAGACATATGCTCATATAACCTTTGAATAGTCAACCATCCTATAGAATCCGATATAAAACAGATGGAATGGATGACATGGTTTCGACAAAAGGTAGAACTTAGGAATTCAAAGTGGATTTACGTTATGAGATCCCATTCTCCGATATGAAATGGACCACATATTCTTATTCGGTTACTGACACGTCCAATCGTTACCGCTGTGCCTTTTCCGCCCTTTGAAGAGGACACTTTACTCACAAAGTGTAAGTCCTACGAGTGGAAGAATATTTGATTGAAGTATGGATTTTACGTTCCACCATTTGAGGATACTTCAAGTGCTCTCGTGACATGTTTTTGTTGTTGGATACTCGTGTATTCCAGCAGTTAGTGGGCCTCATAGTCATAGCCTGTGCTATTATAAATTCTTATAAATGGAACCAATTTGGCTCCAAATTTTCCGGCATCCGTTATTATATTACAGTGAGGTATTTTAAATAATTTCTCTAGCCATACTTCTAGCTTTCCCAATGGTTTTCCTAACTACAATGATCAGGTTAAGCCTTTCGAATTTTCGATGAAGGCATATCTTGAATTTAGAGTTGTAGATAGTTGCCACTTGTGTAGGGAATAAACCATTACAAAACGGGTATACCAAAGTGTTGTAAAAGGGCATAAAGAGAAGTTGTGAAAGACCATTGAAAAA